>CM017572.1:34705217-34820217 GCA_007844125.1 Sinonovacula constricta
GGGTTATTTTGGGTGTGGAAAATTTATATAAACTTAAATACATTGCTGTCATGGCGTTATTATGTCCTATACATGGCTGTTATGACGTTATTATGCCCTATACATTGCTGTCATGACGTTATTATGCCCTATCCATTGCTGTCATGATGTTATTATGTCCTATACATTGCTGTTATGACGTTATTATGCCCTATACATTGCTGTCATGACGTGATTATGTCCTAAACATTGCTGTCATGACGTTATTATGCCCTATACATTGCTGTCATGACGTTATTATGTCCTATACATTGCTGTCTTGTCGTTAGTATGCCCTTTTACATTGCTGTTATGACGTTATTATGCCCTATACATTGCTGTCATGGCGTTATTATGTCCTATACATTGCTATCATGGCGTTATTATGCCCTATACATTGCTGTCATGACGTTATTATGCCCTATCCATTGCTGTCATGGTGTTATTATGTCCTATACATTGCTGTTATGACGTTATTATGCCCTATACATTGCTGTCATGACGTTATTATGTCCTATACATTGCTGTCATAACGTTATTATGCCTTATACATTGCTGTCATGACGTTATTATGCCCTATACATTGCTGTCATGTCGTTATTATGCCCTATACATTGTGTTCATTACGTTATTATGTCCTATACACTGTTGTCATGACGTTATTATGCCATATACATTGCTGTCATGACGTTATTATGCCCTATATATTGCTGTCATGACGTTATTATGCCCTGTACAATGCTGTTATGACGTTATTATGCCCTATACATTGCTGTCATGACGTTATGCCATATTCATTAATGCCATGATGGTATTATGCCAAACACATTGCTGCCATGAATTTATTGTGCCACACCCGTTGCTGCCATGACGGTATTATGGCATATTACATTGCTGCCATGACGTTGCTATGCCATACACATTGCTGCCATGACGTAATTATGCTGTACACATTGCTGCCATGACTTTATTATGCCCTATACATTGCTGCCATTACATTATTATGCCCTATACATTGCTGCCATGATGTTATAACGCTACATTCATTGGTGTCGTGACGTTATTATGTCATACACATTGCTGCCATGAATATATTATGCCACACCTATTGATGCCATGACGGTATTATGTCATATACATTGCTGCCATGACGTTATTATGCCATACACATTACTTCCATAATGTTAGTATGTCCTATACATTACTGCCGTGACGTTATTTTGCCCTATACATTGGTGCCATGACGTTTTTATGCCCTATACATTGCTGCCATGACGTCATTATGCTATACACATTGCTGCTCTGATGTTATTATGCCCTATACATTGCTTCCATAACGTTATTATCGTCTTTACATTGCTGCCATGATCGTATTATGTCGTACATTGCTGCCATGACGTTGCTATGCCATACACCTCGCTGCCATGACGTTGCTATGCCATACAAATTGCTGCAATGACGGTATTATGCTATACACATTACTGCCATGACGTTATTATGCCCTATACATTGCTGCCGTGAAATTATTATGACCTACACATTGCTGACATGACGTCATTATGCTATATACATTGCTGCCATGACGTTGTTATGCTTCACACATTGCAGCCATGACGGTATTGTGCTATACACATTACTGCCATGGCGTTATTATGCCCTGTACATTGTTGCCATGACGTTATTATGCCCTATACAATGATGCCATGACGTTCTTATGCCATAGACAATGCTGTCTTGACGTTATTATGGCATACACATTGCTGCCATGACGTTATTATGCCCTTTACATAGCCGTCATGTTATTATGCCAAATACATTGCTACCATGACGTTTTATGCCATAAACATCGCTGTAATGAATTATTATGCCCTATACATTGCTGCCATGACTTTATTATGCCCTATACATTGCTGTCTTGATGTTATTATGCCATACACTTTGCTGTCATGACGTTATGCCCTATTCATTGATGCAATGATGCTATTATGTCATACACATTACTGCCATGAATTTTTATGTCACACCCATTGCTGCCATGACAGTATTATGGCATATACATTGCTGCCATGACGTTTCTATGCCATATACATTGCTGCCATGATGTTATTATGCTATACACATCGCTGCCATGACGTTATTATGCCTATTCATTGCTGCCATTACGTTATTATGCCATATGCATTGCTGCCAAGACGCAAATTTAGGCCCTATGCGGAACCTTAACATAGCATTCCTATAGACGCGAGGGTGGCCTCTAGGACCGGAACCAGAAGGCCTAGGCTGAAACGGTTTTCGGTGCCAGGTTGTGCTACATGGGCCCTAGTATCGCGCCAAGTTTCAGCTCCCCGGGGCCAAAAAGGGGCCAAAATGGCGCAGACTTTAGGCCCTATTCGGAACCCTAACATAGCATTCCTATAGACGCGAGGGCGGCCTCTAGGACCGGAACCAGAAGTCCTAGGCTGAAAAGGTTTTCGGTGCCAGGTTGTGCCACATAGGCCCTAGGACCGAGCCAAGTTTCAGCTCCCGGAAGCCAAAAAGGGGGCCAAAATCGCGCAGATTTATGCCCTATGCTGGACCCTAACATAGCATCCCTATAGACGCGTGGGCGGCTTCTATGACCGGAACCGGAAGTCCTAGTCCAAAACACTTTTTTCGTGCCAGGTTGTGCAACATGGGCCTTAGGTCTGTGCCAAGTTTCAGCTCCCGGGGGCCAAAAAATAACGCAAATTTAGGCCCTATGCGGAATCCTAACATAGCATTCCTATAGACGCGTGTGCGGCCTCTACGACCGGAACCAGAAGTCCTAGGCCGAAACGGTTTTCGGTGCCAGGTTTTGCCACATAGGCCCGAGGTCCGAGCCAAGTTTCAGCTCCCGGTGGCCAAAAAAAGGGGGCCAAAATGGCGAAGATTTAGGCCCTATGCGGGACCCTAACATAGCATTCCTGTAGACACGTGGGCGGCCTCTAGGACCGGAACCGGAAGTCCTAGTCCAAAACAGTTTTTCGTGCCAGGTTGTGCCACATGGGCCCTAGGTCTGTGCCAATTTTCAGCTCCCGGGGGCCAAAATGGCGAAGATTTATGTCTTCCTCCACCTAACATATCTGGACGCGACTATCATGCCCATGATTGATCGATGCGTTAAATTAAGAAAAAAAAAACGATATCTAAGTTAAAAGGTAAAAAGATAGTCATCGAAAAATGATTAAAGATTCATAATGGAAAAAAATACAGACTTGTAAAAGAAATATCAAACGAAGCGTTGACCTTACGCCTTGTTTTCCTGAAGTGGTGTTGATAACTATATCTTTCCTGTATGTATATTTGTATCCATCAAGGGGAGAAATACATAAAATTAAATAAATATAACACCGGTTTCTCTAGTTAACACTTACATTAATGTAAAATACCTATAAAGTAAGCAAACACATATTGACATTTTGTAATCCTTAAATATTAAGCTATTTAAAACATTAATCTCGGGAGTGGTAACCCCGACCCTGTAAATCTCGCTCTTTCTAACGCGGAATTTGACAATTTTCTAAATATTTAAATAATAGATATTATATAAATTGTTATTATAGTGTGCCTATTATAGTTTTAGCCTTTACATTGTGTTGTGACATTTATATCAGTAATGTTATTTAAATTAATATTTAAAATACTGTTTTTTTTCCCTAGCAGTATTTAGTGTTTGGAAAATATCGTTAGGGTTAGTTAAAGTTAACTGATAGTTTTTCTGGTTTTGAGGTTATGGGATTTTCACTTACAAAATGACCAAAAGCATACATTAAATAGTTTATTATCTATATACAGATATAGAGATATTAGATTAGCTACTTTAAGAAGAGAAAACTAAACAAACACAAATATATATTGGCATCTCTATCAAACACAAGTTTTACATTCGAATACATATACACAAGTAAAGCTATTATTATTGTCTATTCGATGTACCAATCAACTCAAACATTTACTAGTTTAAGCTATATCCTAACAACAATTAATAATTCAAATAAGAACCATTGGTATCACAGATAAATAACGCTTCTCTTGAGTTTTCGCCCAAACTTCATACATCATATCTATGGAAAACGTATCGCAATTGGACCCCGATTCACGTATGCGGCCATCGTCGGTTATCCTCGTTACATTACTCCGCTATGCTGCGTTATGTACGGAGTGTAACGGAAGAAAGTACTGTGGTTGCCGACGATGGTATGCGGCATTCTAATAGCAAATGTATGCAACCGAACATGTTTATTCTTATTTGCTAAAAGCCTTTTGGGCGTAATTCAAGAAAAGAGTCATTTATTTGTGTATAGTCAACATCAGATTTGATTGTAATTAGTTAAGCAAAGCAAACACTAATAGATTTCTTCAAACTTAATTACATACAGGAAACCCAATCTAACTAGTATACATTTAAACAGCCTTTTCTCGAATACTTATCATGTTTATACTTCTTGCATAAACTGAACAATCATTGATCTTAAACCTGTACATTTGGCTTAACAGTGACGGAATATTAAAAAAGAACAACAAAAACAACATGTAGTACGAATCATGTACATATACAATGTATGTTAAACAATGTCCATGCCGCTTTAAACACGTTCTGTTCTTAAAAAAAACAATAAATACAATATAACAAGTATGTATACATCTTCTCTGACACATTTGTTCATAGAATAGATAACTTACAAACTAAATAACAAGGTGCAATATCTTTTTTGGTAATTTTATCAATATTTCTAATCCAGGATCGGATTGGGGTGGGGGATACGAATAGATCTAACAAATATATTACATCAATTTACTTTTAACGGCTGGTGAAATTTTATCGGATATGATTCCCGATTTGCGTCAGACCACATATCCGGCATTCCAGAAATAGTTTTTACAGGGTAGCCTGTCCCGGAGCACCCTAACAGCAAATGTTTTCAAAGCAACCTTCGAATACATCATTAATGGTATCTAAGGGTCATTCAATGTCTTCTATACGTAATATATGGCAATGGCGTGTAAATAAATCCACAATGATGCAGTGAAGCCGTTTAAACATTTGAAGAAAGTTCACTCCCGCTCGGGGTAAAATCCTAGATCCGCTCTTGGAATCAAGCACAATTTAGGATATGGAATGACAGGTAAACCGGTATTGTTACATATACGCAGAGATTCCTGCATAGACATCGATTATGGGATCAACCGTTACCAGAGACAATACAAACATGTACTTTTTGCATATTATATTGTTATTAAATGTTACTAATATTTAAATGCAACATTATTGAATTGTTTTGCCCGAGATCTTTTGGAAAACGCACCTACGAGCACCCTATGAAGACAAATCAATATTTTTATTTGCAAAAACTGATTTTTTATCGTTTTATACACAATTCCGCGTATATAAATTACCCTAGTCAATTTTTCATGCAATATCAAATCGTTATTTACATAACTGAATTCATGATCAATTTCGGTTTGAATATAAACTCGTCCCATCTCTTTAGAAGCGTTGAACAATAAATTTATTTTCTTTAATTTGTCACAGATCTATCTGGTTCTTAATTGTACAACATTATCACTGACATTTGATTTGTTGCAAATGCGCATTTTTTATAACTGAACCACACATCTCGAAACTATTCATTTTTTGTAAGGTTTATATACTATAAACATTTTAAACTAACTAGATAGCTGGTCACGGCTACAATTGTTTAAACATAATAACAATGAAAATCGATTGACGATTGTTTATATAACAACGGCCGGATTTTATTGCATTTATATATATACCGCTACACGAATGATGTATTAAACCAAAATACGAATAGCAGTATGAAATGTTTTAAAATTGATTAAAATCTGACGTTAAAGCAACATAATTCAACACTGCAGTAATGTATTGAAGACGTCGCGTCTTTTTGTTGATTTTGCGAGAAAACGTATGATCCGCGTGTGATGACGTCATATTAATGACGTAATTGTTTTTATGCTGATGTAAAATATACAAACATGGCGAACTGAGATGAAAACATAAAAATGAATTGAAATAAACTTTAATTATAGGAACGTTTGTACAAAATATTTAATGGAAATACAACAATACATCAACTACATACTTATCTGTAACATTTACAGAAGAACAGAGTTTTAAACACACGTTTTAATTTCATTTTATTTCTAAACAAAATGTCGATGGAAGATTGTTTTACTAAAATGTTGATTTAATTCCACTTTTATAACGAGTCACTAATTCACAAAATGTCACAATCAGCAACAAAAGGAGAAACACAAATGGAAAACAAAATGTCCGGCAATAATTAATATAAACTTTACTTCCATTCCACCATCAGAAGCTGATAACTGTCCAACCCACCGACATACAAGGAACTCCTGCTCACATCATAACTGAGCCAGAATGGATACCACGTGATCCCATCTTCCATGGACAATATCTGACCTACCACGTGACCATCCTCGGTCACCTTGACTACGTTGTATGAAGAATATCCGCAGACAAACACGTGACCGTGATGGTCAGTGGTCACACCCCGGGCACCAGACAGTCCGAGATCCTGATGGGAGAGACAGAATATCTGCCTCCCGTCCACGCCGATACATACAAGACCTCTCCTCCCGTCAGCCACATAGAGTCGGTCGCCGGAACTGTTCACGGCGATGTGTTGGATGTCAGAGAACAGTTTCCGGCCGTCGGTGTCAGTGGAGATCTCCCTCAGCTTCCTGCCACTCCTCACGTCGTGTACATACAAGATGGTACCTTCCCACTCAGCAACACAGTACAGCAGTCCGCCATAACAAGCGATCCAGCGGGTCTCATGTCCCAATTCGACGGTTCGTGTCCTGGTCAGACTGACCGAATTGTACACCTGGACTTGGGTAGAATCATAGAAGGCAACCTGGAAATACAGAAATGTAGACCAGAGTAAAACATTGTAAATGTACAGATTGTGTTGGTGACAAAATACACGTCAGCGTCCATAGTCGTAAAGGTGCAACCTGAAAATATATGGAGAGGTAACAGAACATTAATAAAGTCTTTGGCCCGTATACACCAACCATTCTTAGTAACACTTGATAAAGTCATGGACTTTAATTCACAATATCGTCAGCGTATATTCAGCTATAAGTATGAAATGTTGCATGACAATTTAACTTTGATATTTTGAGCTTAAACTCACAATTTAACTACATACAAAAGCTAAGTTTTCTTGGTATAAAATGGTGACTTGGACTCAAGTAGTGACTTGCGTTAAGAAATGCTTGGTGAATACAGGCCTTTATGTCATGGCAAAAGTTCGATCAGTTTGTTTATGGTGGAGTAAACATGGCTGACAGAATATCATCCACACAACAACCTGAAAATATAAACATGCAAAGCAGGTTAACATTTAAATGACATTGTAAACAAATGCTAGTAAAATGGCACTTTTCAATTCGCTTGCTATTGCCTGGTCTAAATACAGGAAAAATACAACTCAATAACCACCCGAATATACAAATCTGTACACTTGCTACACACGCTGTCCTCCTGGTTCGGTTGAGTTTGAGTACGGGGGAAAGTCGCCATTTGTGTCTGAAAATGTGGAAATGTAAAAAACATGGTCATTTATCTGAACACGTTAAACGTTTTGCAATAACTAAAATAAAAGACAATCAACATTTAAATCGAGTTTAATCTAATTACGTCTTGCTTTTTGAATCAGTAACAAATTAAGTAAACTTACAGTAAATGTGTAAAATGCATTAAGTCTAGATCTAACCATTTATAATAAACAGAGATCTAAAACACAGCCATCGTTTGGGAACAGTATTTTAAATATATAAGCATATATAAGCAATTTAAAAAGGCATACATGTATATTCAAAAGTATTATTAGAATATTCAAACTTATACTTTACAAGATATCTTTGTACATTTTTCCTCAAGACCGCACAGAATCCATCTCACTTTTGCTGATTTCATGAACGCTCAACTTGTTGTTTTTTAAATATTTATGACGTCATATTTTGTCGCGTGACGTATGAAATGTGTACAACTGTTTGTATACATGTACGCGATAAACCTGTGTTCGGCATACTACTTTATGACATATGTGTGCGATTTCGGAGGATAAATCAAGCTTATGTTGATATATGTTCGGCACACTACATTGTTTGATATATATTGCCACAATGCTGGAGCGTAGCTTGGCTTTTGATGTGTCGGGTTGGGGGCGGGGCGTGCTAAATTCAATAATATCGCACGAATATATTCTTCTTTGTCGATCACAGAATCAATGTTAATGTTGAAATCGATGTAGATGCTCCATCTGCCGGATTATATCTCAAGTCCGTGAGACAATCATTAAATGTGTATAAAGTATAGCTATTTATGAATAATTATAACAATTAGCATCGTAAACCTCTATTTATATAATTTCTTCATAGATAGGGCAGTACAAACTGGTATCTCCTGTAAGTGGAAAAAAAGGCCTCAAGACAACAATAAAAACCGAAATTCAGTTCTTGACGTGTCGACAATTTGTTTTAACACGTATTTTCATACGATTTATTGGCATATTGTTGTTGCTCTCATGTTGTTTGAACCTTTAATTAATACACAAAACTCTGAGAGCATTCTTCTATTAAACGTCTTATGCGTTCATTAAAACGATCACAAACTTCACTAGGAATAATGCAACAGCTTTTGTTTAATGGTGTAAAGAAGTAAGCAATAATCTCCAAAGTTCTAATGCATTCAAATATTCATTAACCGACTGGCGTAGCTTGGGCGGAACTGCTTACACCGTGCAAGATTGTCGAACGGCGATTACTATTTTAAGTTCATTTCCTTTCTTCTTCCGATTTGCCATTTTTACTCAAAATTGGTTTATTATTGCAATTTGTGTGTGCGTGCGCTCGTTTGTGCGTGCGTGTCTATGTGTGTGTAAACGGAGCATTCATAAGGTAGCTTCTAAAATTTCTACCTTTCATACAGAGTAAAGGACAATTTCACTCCTTGGCGCGTAACCTCAAATACACACCAAGAAGGGAGATAACATTAGGTAAATGAGTAAGTCAGAATAATGTCCCCTTCCATAACGAAATGAGGGAATTACTACCACTTACTAAATATATTTTGAAATACAACAGGCGTTTATTATCTCACAAACAGTCTCTCCGCTTAGCAGGGCCATGCTTACTTAACCAAAAAGAGCACTACTATGACAGCATATTGTGAAACATATTCAAAGCAACTGTGACAAGATTGACCAAGAAGCGACCCCAAACTTACACTTCCAATAAGGTACCTATATATAATATAATATATAAATCCTGATAATTAACACACATCAGAGTCTCTCCTGCCTTCCCGAACGCACGCCAAATGACGGTCGCGGCAGTCTAATTGTAAACGTTAATTCCAATTACGTCACGTAGGGAATGAATCTCTTACATTGAATATGTTCAGTCAGAACAAACGGTTAACAATGCTTGGTGTCTTCACCTAATGATAAATGTATTTATTTCTATACTGTAACATAATAACGTTTTGTTGATCTTATTTTTTTCGTAATATAAACATTAAACTCGAATACTGCTCTGTACAGTTTTCCTACATATCATGGTTGTCTTATGTTGTCGCTGAATATACCACAATGATGACTGTAAATCTCCACAATGTCAGTCACAGTTCCGGTACCTTAAATAGTTATTGTTGCAATTACAACAGTGTCAGGCAATACCGCGTACATGTATGCAAACAGTGATTGAAATGTACTTCTCTTTTGTGACGTATTTTAAAACTTTTTATCGCTTTACATATATCTGCTTATCGTGACTATTTATCTCTCTTTCGACAACTTGTCACTCTCTTTTTCTGTGTAAGCATTCCAAATTATACTTTTCTCTCTCATCTTCTTCCAGTTGACTCACTGATTTCCTACTGTATTCCTCTCAGCACATTTCGCATCTCTTTTTATGTACATTTATTTACATAGGTGTGGGAGTCGAGGCCATCCCCCTCCACACACACCGTACACACACCGTACAGCAGTAAATTATTTAAATAAATTATAAGTACAATAAATAATGATAAGACAAATATAGTGCAAAAGTTAAAACAACCGGCAAATCCTAGATTGTTAAATACCGTACTGAAAAAGAAACAAATAACCAATGGTCAATGCTTTGAAAGGTATTATGTGTGTACTAATATAAACATGGTCTGAATCAAATCAAACAGAAGTGGACAAATATTATCTGTACAAAAGGAATCTAAAAAGAAATAGATATGTTTGCATGGTACAAGTTACATATGAAACAACACTTTTAAATGTTTACATAATAATAATACTGGGTATTTATAGTAAAAATAGTGGTATTATAAAAGTGGTATTATTAGTAAAATATATTGGTTGTGATATTATAATATTTCTACCATGTGATATTGCTGTACACATATAAAAATTATAGTGTTTGTTGTGGCATAGGGTGACAGTGTTGGTATACATATTACCCCGCTGGGCAGCACAGGTATCGTTGGACGCAGGGCTGGAGCTTATACGTGCTTGCCCACAGTGTCTAAGTCACACACCTCGGGGATCATGCTCAACAGTCCCTTATAGGTGTGGTTGCTTATTAGATTATGGTAGTAATAAATCAACCATCTCCAATTATTTACATCCTGTTGTTACGGGCAAGTGAATAAGTTTCTTGCCCAATATATTCAGGTAGTTTTAATTTTATAATCTATAAATCAATATAATACATGTATAGATATTGGACTCTATGCCTGTTATGGTTTGGTCATTATGTTTAATATTTCTACAATGTACATAATAATTATTCTTTTTTATTCTTTTTTATTTTATTCTTTTATTTTTATTCTTTTTTTTTAAATTTGTTATTCCCTCAAATGGACCCCATTGGAAATAAGCTTTCAGCTTAATGGGCTATCCATAGGTCCCCAGCATCCAGTTACAACACGTGTATAATTAAAATGTTTTATTAAAAGTATGCCTCCATGGTTGTACATTGTCTTAGTCTTAAGATGCTAGTCTGTAATCTTTTGTACATTGTGTATGTCTGTGTATATACTGTTGTAAAACTCTTGTCTGTGATTTTATTGAATATTTCTGTGATCATGTGTTATAATGTGCTAATGACCTTAAATGTCAATAAATAAATAAATAAATAACACAAATTTAGAGATAGTATGTTTATCAATCGCCCAGTTGTCAGTGCTTCTAATATATAAGTGCATTTTCTATCCATATGGGTTTATGGAGGGAGACAAGTAGATAATAGTTGTGTGAGATGTAAGGGAGGTCACTCTCCATACCCGGAAGTAGCGAGGTTACAAATGGATTCCTTGTGTATTTTGATTATATTTCCATAAAATAAATTGGATTGAAGGATCTTTCAAAGGTATTATGTATCAGTTATTTCTGTATTTTGAATTAGTAGTACATTATCCCCGGTTGTGGGTTTAATAGCTGCTATTTCTTTTGCATTTATGGTGACTTGTGGTATTTGAACACTACGCAAACAATATTATTTTCATAACATTATCAGTTATGGCTAGAAGGAACACAGCATCGGCATTAGTTCTTTCTTTAAAATATGAGTTGTGGTTATCTGGTACAGGTATTGTTCGACACTGTGGACAATCTGAAGCCGCCACTGAGAGGGGTCTATTGGGAGTTGGACCCGGGACCAGAGTCCGTTGCGATATTTGGCAGATTGGAAGGATGAGCGCCTACAAGAGTATGTTTGGGTCTCCCAGGCAAAGCGAGAGAAACTCTCCCAACCTCCATCTGCCCACCCCCCTTCCATACGATTGACATGGCGAATGGCTGAACCGAGTAGCTCGGCATAAGTCGTAAACAGTGTTTAATTTAACCTGCTAAAATATAAAATGAATGGGTATAGTACATGAATCTGGGTTGGATCTTTCACCCAAATAATATAATTAACATATGATTGTCCAGAAGATATAGTATTAGGTTCAGCGGAGACAAGTCCTCCCGACATCCCCCGACCCAATCCCGAGCCTCGGCCTTGCTAGAATCCACTAGATGACAGTATATGGGAAAATTGGTCCCTATTAACTACATTATCATATGCATGTATTTTTATTTTTAAAAGGGAGCCTGCAGAGTCGAGTCCTCCCAACTTTCCCCTGCCCAGGTCCAAGATTCTTGGGCCGTGCCCAGGGGCTGATCCGGACATGCCGGACATGCTAGGCTCCCTGATGATGACTTTACCCAGATTAATATTACGTTAATAAACGTATTGAGGTTGGAGCCACCTTTAATAATATAACTGTACTGATTTTACTATTACCATTATTTTTACTACTAGAGTCTTACTATTATTAGTTATACAAATCGGATAGTCCGTTCTATTTCAATTATGATGAAAGGACTAATTTATTAGATAACAAATGGGAAAAATGTAGCCGACTGGTATAGTAGGCGTTGGTCCATGCAAGTGCAATTCTTAGTTGGATTATCAGTTCAATTCTGATGTGGATCCGTCTAGATGTATGCCTGTCGACTACAGTTATGATATTTTATTAAATTTTAATTTATGTTAAATCGTTTTTCTTCTCGGGCATCCATCTCTCTTTTTGAGATATAAAAAGTAAACAAAAAGTGAATATTTTGCTTGATAATGTGGTAAACAATATACCACAGTAAATGGAGTATGCAGACTAGGCATATTCCTAATTAGTAAATATTATCTGTGACTGCACTATCTACTATCTTGTTTCAAGGATACTCCTACCTACAAACAATCAGTAATCAAAACCATTCGTCGTATAATTAAAAAAGATAGCAGCTTGATTATTTCTGTTTGAAACTTTTATTATTATCATAGAGCACGGAATGGCAGTAAACAAGACTTTCCTGGCATCTAGCGTGTTCGCAAGCTTTTGCTAAGATCTGACCCAGTGACCTACTTTTTGACCCCATGTGACCCAATAACGAACTCCTCCAAGATTTTATGGAGACAAAGATTCTGACCAAGTTTGATGAAGATTGGATAAAAACAATAACCTCTAGTGTCTTCACAAGATAAAATGTTGACGCCGCACGACAAACACCGGACGAAGGGGTATCAGAAAAGCTAACCTCGAGACTGTTGTGCGGGTGAGCTAAACAGGCAAATATCTTTTAGTTTTGAATAGTCACAAAACATCAGAATTATGAGTAGACTGTATCTCAGTAATAACTGACACAACGCTTAGAGTAACATCAGAATTATGAGCGGACTGTATCTCAGTCATAACTGACACATCGCTTAGAGTGAGTAACATCAGAATTATGATCGGACTGTATCTTAGTCATAACTGACACAACGCTTAGAGTGAGCAGGATCAGAATTGTGAGCAGACTGTATCTCAGTCATAACTGAGACAATGCTTAGAGTGAGTAACATCAGAATTATGAGTGAACTGTATCTCAGTCATAACTGACAGAGCGCTTAGAGTGAGTAACATCCGAATTTTGAGCAGACTGTATCTCAGTCATAACTGACACAATGCTTAGAGTGAGTAACATCAGAATTATGAGCAGATTGTATCTCAGTCATAACCGAGACAATACTTAGAGTGAGTAACATCAGAATTATGAGCAGACTGTATCTCAGTCATAACTCACACAAGGCTTACAGTGAGTAACATGAGAATTATGAGCGGACTGTATCTCAGTCATAACGTACACAGCGCTTAGAGTGAGTAACATCAGAATTATGTACGGATTCTATCTCAGTCATAACTGACAGAGCGCTTAGAGTAAGTAATATCAGAATTGTGAGCGGACTGTATCTCAGTCATAACTGACCAAACGATTAGAGTTAGTAACATCAGAATTATGAACGGACTGAATCTTAGTCATAACTGACACAACGCTTAGGGTGAGTTACATCAAAATTATGAGCGGACTGTATCTCAGTCATAACTTACACAGCGCTTAGAGTGAGTAACATCAGAATTATGAGTGAACTGTATCTCAGTCATAACTGACAGAGCGCTTAGAGTGAGTAACATGAGAATTGTGAGTGGACTGTATCTCAGTCATAACTGACACAACGCTTAGAGTAAGTAACATCAGAATTATGAGCTGACTGTATCTCAGTCATAACTTACACAGCGCTTAGAGTGAGTAACATCAGAATTATGAACAGACTGTATCTCAGTCATAAGTTACACAGCGCTTAGAGTGAATTATATCAGAATTATGAGTGGACTGTATCTCAGTTATAACTGACAACGCTTAGAGTGAGTAACATCAGAATTATGAGCGGACTGTATCTCAGTCATAACTGAAACAACGCTTAGAGTGAGTAACATCAGAATTATGTGCAGACTGTATCTCAGTCATAAGTTACACAGCGCTTAGAGTGAGTAACATCAGAATTATGAGCGGACTGTATCTCAGTCATAACTTACACAGCGCTTAGAGTGAAAAACGTCATAATTATGAGCGGACTGTATCTCAGTTATAACTGACACAACGCTTAGAGTGAATTATATCAGAATTATGAGCGGACTGTCTCTCAGTCATAACTGACACAACGCTTAGAGTAACATCAGAATTGTTAGCGGACTGTATCATAGTCATAACCGACACAACGCTTAGAGTGAGTAACATCAAAGTTATGAGTAGACTGTATCTTAGTTATAACTGACACAATGCTTAGCGTGAGTTACATCAGAATTATGAGCGGACTGTATCTCAGTCATAACTGACACAGCGCTTAGAGTGAGTAACATCAGAATTATGAACAGACTGTATCTCAGTCATAACTGACACAGCGCTTAGAGTGAGTAACATCAGAATTATAAGCGGACTGTTTCTTAGTCATAACTGACACAATGCTTAGCGTGAGTAACATCAAAATTATGAGCGGACTGTTTCTTAGTCATAACTGAGACAATGCTTAGCATGAGTAACATCAGAATTATGAGTAGACTGTATCTCAGTCATAACTGACACAGCGCTTAGAGTGAGTAACATCAGAATTATGAGCGGACTGTTTCTTAGTCATAACTGACACATCGCTTAGAGTGAGTAACATCAGAATTATGAGTAGAATGTATCTCAGTCATAACTGACACATCACTTAGATTAACATCAGAATTATGAGCAGACTGTATCTCAGACATAACTTACACAGCGGTTAGAGTGAGTAACATCAGAATTTATGAGTGGACTGTATCTCAGTTATAACTGACACAACGCTTAGAGTGAGTAACATCAGAATTATGGGCGGACTGTATCTCAGTCTTAACCGAGACAATGCTTAGAGCGAGTAACATCAGAGTTATGGGCAGATTGTATCTCAGTCATTGAACGTAACAATGCTTAGAATGAGTAACATCAGAATTATGAGCAGACTGTATCTCAGTCATAACTGACACAAGGCTTAGAGTGAGTAACATCAGAATTATGGGCAGATTGTATCTCAGTCATTAAACGTAACAATACTTAGAATGAGTAACATCAGAATTATGAGCAGACTGTATCTCAGTCATAACTGACACAAGGCTTAGAGTGAGTAACATCAGAATTATGAGTGGACTGTGTCTCAGTCATAACTTACACAGCGCTGAGAGTGAGTAACATCAGAATTATGAGCGGACTGTATCTCAGTCATAACTGACACAAGGCTTAGAGTGAGTAACATCAGAATTATGGGCAGACTGTATCTCAGTCATAACTGACACAAGGCTTAGAATGAGTAACATCAGAATTATGGGCAGACTGTATCTCAGTCATAACTTACACAAGGCTTAGAGTGAGTAACATCAGAATTATGGGCAGACTGTATCTCAGTCATAACTGACACAAGGCTTAGAGTGAGTAACATCAGAATTATGGGCAGACTGTATCTCAGTCATAACTGACACAAGGCTTAGAGTGAGTAACATCAGAATTATGAGTGGACTGTGTCTCAGTCATAACTTACACAGCGCTGAGAGTGAGTAACATCAGAATTATGAGCGGACTGTATCTCAGTCATAACTGACACAAGGCTTAGAATGAGTAACATCAGAATTATGAGCAGACTGTATCTCAGTCATAACTGACACAAGGCTTAGAGTGAGTAACATCAGAATTATGGGCAGATTGTATCTCAGTCATTAAACGTAACAATGCTTAGAATGAGTAACATCAGAATTATTAGCGGACTGTATCTGAATCATAACTGACACAATGCTTAGAGTGAGTAACATCAGTATTATGAGCTGACTGTATCTCAGTCATAACTGACAGAGCGCTTAGAGTAAGTAACATCAGAATTGTGAGCGGACTGTATCTCAGTCGTAAACAACACAACGCTTAGAGTCGGTAATATCAGGACTATAAGCAGAATGTATCTCAGTAATAAACGGCACAATGCTAAGAGTGAGTAACATCAGAATTTTGAGTGCACTGCAATTCAGTCATCAACGACATAATGCTTGGATCAAGTAACATCAGAATTATGAGCAGACTGTATCTCAGTCATAACTGACAACGCTAAGAGTGAGTAACATCAGAATTGTGAACGGACTGTATCTCAGTCATAACTGACAACGCTAAGAGTGAGTAACATCAGAATTGTGAACGGACTGTATCTCAGTCAAAACTGACAACGCTAAGAGTGAGTAACATCAGAATTGTGAACGGACTGTATCTCAGTCATAACTGACACAACGCTTAGAGTGAGTAACATCAGAATTGTGAACGGACTGTATCTCAGTCATAACTGACACAACGCTTAGAGTGAGTAACATCAGAATTGTGAACGGACTGTCTCAGTCATAACTGACACAACTCTTAAAGTGAGTAACATCAGAATTGTGAACGGACTGTATCTCAGTCATAACTGACACAACGCTTAGAGTGAGTAACATCAGAATTGTGAACGGACTGTATCTCAGTCATAACTGACACAACGCTTAGAGTGAGTAACATCAGAATTGAGAACGGACTGTATCTCAGTCATAACTGACAACGCTAAGAGTGAGTAACATCAGAATTGTGAAAGGACTGTATCTCAGTCATAACTGACACAACTCTTAGAGTGAGTAACATCAGAATTGTGAACGGACTGTATCTCAGTCATAACTGACAACGCTAAGAGTGAGTAACATCAGAATTGTGAACGGACTGTCTCAGTCATAACTGACACAACTCTTAGAGTGAGTAACATCAGAATTGTGAACGGACTGTATCTCAGTCATAACTGACACAAGGCTTAGAGTGAGTAACATCAGAATTATGGGCAGATTGTATCTCAGTCATTAAACGTAACAATGCTTAGAATGAGTAACATCAGAATTATTAGCGGACTGTATCTGAATCATAACTGACACAATGCTTAGAGTGAGTAACATCAGTATTATGAGCTGACTGTATCTCAGTCATAACTGACAGAGCGCTTAGAGTAAGTAACATCAGAATTGTGAGCGGACTGTATCTCAGTCGTAAACAACACAACGCTTAGAGTCGGTAATATCAGGACTATAAGCAGAATGTATCTCAGTAATAAACGGCACAATGCTAAGAGTGAGTAACATCAGAATTTTGAGTGCACTGCAATTCAGTCATCAACGACATAATGCTTGGATCAAGTAACATCAGAATTATGAGCAGACTGTATCTCAGTCATAACTGACAACGCTAAGAGTGAGTAACATCAGAATTGTGAACGGACTGTATCTCAGTCATAACTGACAACGCTAAGAGTGAGTAACATCAGAATTGTGAACGGACTGTATCTCAGTCAAAACTGACAACGCTAAGAGTGAGTAACATCAGAATTGTGAACGGACTGTATCTCAGTCATAACTGACACAACGCTTAGAGTGAGTAACATCAGAATTGTGAACGGACTGTATCTCAGTCATAACTGACACAACGCTTAGAGTGAGTAACATCAGAATTGTGAACGGACTGTCTCAGTCATAACTGACACAACTCTTAGAGTGAGTAACATCAGAATTGTGAACGGACTGTATCTCAGTCATAACTGACACAACGCTTAGAGTGAGTAACATCAGAATTGTGAACGGACTGTATCTCAGTCATAACTGACACAACGCTTAGAGTGAGTAACATCAGAATTGTGAACGGACTGTATCTCAGTCATAACTGACAACGCTAAGAGTGAGTAACATCAGAATTGTGAAAGGACTGTATCTCAGTCATAACTGACACAACTCTTAGAGTGAGTAACATCAGAATTGTGAACGGACTGTATCTCAGTCATAACTGACAACGCTAAGAGTGAGTAACATCAGAATTGTGAACGGACTGTCTCAGTCATAACTGACACAACTCTTAGAGTGAGTAACATCAGAATTGTGAACGGACTGTATCTCAGTCATAACTGACACAACGCTTAGAGTGAGTAACATCAGAATTGTGAACGGACTGTATCTCAGACATAACTGACACAACGCTTAGAGTGAGTAACATCAGAATTGTGAACGGACTGTATCTCAGTCATAACTGACAACGCTAAGAGTGAGTAACATCAGAATTGTGAACGGACTGTATCTCAGTCATAACTGACAACGCTAAGAGTGAGTAACATCAGAATTGTGAGCGGACTGTATCTCAGTCATAACTGACACAACGCTTAGAGTGAGTAACAGCAGAATTGTGAAAGGACTGTATCTCAGTCATAACTGACAAGGCTAAGAGTGAGTAACAGCAGAATTGTGAAAGGACTGTATCTCAGTCATAACTGACACAACGCTTAGAGTGAGTAACATCAGAATTATGAGCGGACTGTATCTCAGTCATAACTGACACAACGCTTAGAGTGAGTAACATCAGAATTGTGAACGGACTGTATCTCAGTCATAACTGACACAACGCTTAGAGTGAGTAACATCAGAATTGTGAACGGACTGTATCTCAGTCATAACTGACACAACGCTTAGAGTGAGTAACATCAGAATTGTGAACGGACTGTATCTCAGTCATAACTGACAACGCTAAGAGTGAGTAACATCAGAATTGTGAAAGGACTGTATCTCAGTCATAACTGACACAACTCTTAGAGTGAGTAACATCAGAATTGTGAACGGACTGTATCTCAGTCATAACTGACAACGCTAAGAGTGAGTAACATCAGAATTGTGAACGGACTGTCTCAGTCATAACTGACACAACTCTTAAAGTGAGTAACATCAGAATTGTGAACGGACTGTATCTCAGTCATAACTGACACAACGCTTAGAGTGAGTAACATCAGAATTGTGAACGGACTGTATCTCAGTCATAACTGACACAACGCTTAGAGTGAGTAACATCAGAATTGTGAACGGACTGTATCTCAGTCATAACTGACAACGCTAAGAGTGAGTAACATCAGAATTGTGAAAGGACTGTATCTCAGTCATAACTGACACAACTCTTAGAGTGAGTAACATCAGAATTGTGAACGGACTGTATCTCAGTCATAACTGACAACGCTAAGAGTGAGTAACATCAGAATTGTGAACGGACTGTCTCAGTCATAACTGACACAACTCTTAGAGTGAGTAACATCAGAATTGTGAACGGACTGTATCACAGTCATAACTGACACAACGCTTAGAGTGAGTAACATCAGAATTGTGAACGGACTGTATCTCAGACATAACTGACACAACGCTTAGAGTGAGTAACATCAGAATTGTGAACGGACTGTATCTCAGTCATAACTGACAACGCTAAGAGTGAGTAACATCAGAATTGTGAACGGACTGTATCTCAGTCATAACTGACAACGCTAAGAGTGAGTAACATCAGAATTGTGAGCGGACTGTATCTCAGTCATAACTGACACAACGCTTAGAGTGAGTAACAGCAGAGTTGTGAAAGGACTGTATCTCAGTCATAACTGACAAGGCTAAGAGTGAGTAACAGCAGAATTGTGAAAGGACTGTATCTCAGTCATAACTGACACAACGCTTAGAGTGAGTAACATCAGAATTATGAGCGGACTGTATCTCAGTCATAACTGACACAACGCTTAGAGTGAGTAACATCAGAATTGTGAACGGACTGTATCTCAGTCATAACTGACACAACGCTTAGAGTGAGTAACATCAGAATTGTGAACGGACTGTATCTCAGTCATAACTGACACAACGCTTAGAGTGAGTAACATCAGAATTGTGAACGGACTGTATCTCAGTCATAACTGACACAACGCTTAGAGTGAGTAACATCAGAATTGTGAACGGACTGTATCTCAGTCATAACTGACACAACGCTTAGAGTGAGTAACATCAGAATTGTGAACGGACTGTAGCTCAGTCATAACTGACACAACATTTAGAGTGAGTAACATCAGAATTGTGAATGGACTGTATCTCAGTCATAACTGACACAACTCTTAGAGTGAGTAACAGCAGAATTGTGAAAGGACTGTATCTCAGTCATAACTGACACAACTCTTAGAGTAACACCAGAATTATGGGGGGACTGCATTTCAGTCATAAATGACATAATTCTTTGATAGAGTTACATCAGAAGTATGTAGCCACAAAATTTCCATGATGTCAGTCACAAATCCTCCTTAAAAATTATGAGTTCGTTGTCATAAACACTAATATTGCAGAAAAAAATAATATTTAAAACTTAAGTCTAAGAAAATTAACATCATTTTTTAAGAAACTGTTTTTCAATAAGAGCATTTATTTTAGTTTTTGTTTTTTTTTAAAACTATTTATTTACAGTCAAGTTTTTTTCTTGACTGCCCACATTCTGTGAAGAACCAGTCCTCAAGTACGAAGTACACGCAGCATTGTGCACAACTCAGTCTTGCCGAAGGACTTACATTGCAAGATTCTTTTTAGGGTTCAAACGTCGGAACCTCCGATCCAAAGTCCAATGTCTCAACCACAGATGCCCAACTATGGTTGTCTTAGAGAATGCTAGTAAATAATATATATTTGAACACACCTGTCATTACAATAACAATGCACATGCAACTTTTTAGACATTTAGTTCTTTAATGGTTGGAATATCTTGCGTGTCTATATTATACATGATATTATACATCCCAATTAAATCAGCAAAGGGACAAGAAAAGTATACTTACAGCTACCTCTTGTGGACCAATACTGCATACATCTAATGGCACTCCATCTGTATGGCAGTACTTGTTTACCGTGTTACGTGACGGGTCTACAAGCTTCAGTCTGCTGTTATTGCAATCAACAACCACCAGACTTCCATCACTGAGGTGACAGCAACCCCAGAACGAACAATTGGCCTTATCCTCTGGTATACGGATGTTGAATTTTCTAACTTGTTTACTGTAAAGAGCTTGTTCCACCGATGGTTTCTTTCCTTGTTTCTCTCCTGGTCTCCTTAATGTCGCCTGTACTGGTTTATCAACTTCACCTTCCACAGCACACTGTGAGCTGACATCCTGTACCCTTGTGCTGCCTTCTTCAATAAGGGAATTGAAGAAGTTGAGGGAGTCAAGTACTTTCATGTCAGCCAGGAAGTTGAATTGACATCCCTTTATTACACTGTCCGACTCATTATAAAGTGAACCAACCTTTTGAGCTATTATCTTGCCCTTCTTCTTAAGGACAAACATATTGGCTTTCCAGTTTTTTGACTTTGTAATTTTGTCTAAGCATTGGCTTATTTCATCTTTAGTTACAGCACATGCCTGTCGATGTTGTTTGGCAACTGCAAGAAGCTCTTCTTGTTTACTTTTGATATCCTTCTTACCCTTCTCTCTTAGCTCCTTAATTCGACAAAACAATTTCTTCGCATAGTCTTCCAGATCTTTCAGAAAACCATCACCACTATGCTGAATATTAGCCACGTGCTTATCTAAAGCTTCAATAGCTTTGTTAATACTGTCTAGGGCCGATTTTAATTGTTCCGGGACTGGTTGTAACTCAGGATCAGCATTGAGTTCATCAGAGGATTCCCTTATATTCTTGGGGTCCTGACATTTCCTGAAAAGAAATGAAAAAATATACATGTCTAGGCTGAACAGCCCATACACCACATGCAAGCTGAAAGACCGCACACGAAATAGCTTGCCCTCGAGTATGACTAAAACACATGTAGTGAATGGCATTATGAGTCGATGACGCTACCTTTCAAATACTGGCCTGCCACAAATGTTTTTTTTTTTAATTGGAAGTTGCCTTTGAAACAGAAACAATATTTTACACACAGTGATTCTGGTTGCTTATTTGGTTTCCACGGTGTCCACTCGAAGCAGATATAGTGCTGCCATCACTGTGTATAACATGCCGTAAACACCTGACGTGATACCACACCCGGTCACATTATCCTGCCACTGGGTCAACCAGTCGTGAAACTAGCCTTATATTTGCTTAAACACCCTAGCAAGGGAGCAATACCACTACCATTGTTAATGACTTTGGTATGTCGCGATCCGGGAGCCGACGCTCTACTGATTGCGCTACCAAGTCTGGTACACACTGGTTTTAGTTTAAGAATCTAGATGCTCAGAATTTTTTCTGAGACAATTTTGTTCAATTAATATATTCATAAGAATTAAGCAGTTGAGCCCAACTTGAGGTAACATGCCTTTTTTACTTGGCCATTTTATATAATTTGCCAGGTAAATTCTGTCAGAAAATATCAATGCACATGTGGAAATATCAGCCTATACTCCTGGCGGCCGTTTTGTTACCATCAACAGTGTCACAAGGATGCATACGCGGGATGATAACAGAAACAATAAGTATATTTTTACATGGAATGTGTATTTCTATATATAAATAATTTGCTATATAAACTGTAAACAGTGGATGAATTACAAGGTTTTGATACAAAATGTCAAATAACTTCTGATCTAACCAAATCAACATCATCCCAAATCCATTAATAAAGTTTTAAACACAATTCATTGAATATCCGCATTTCTAACCTTGCTGCTATTTTTTGTTTTCTTTTCTAGTCAAGTGCCATTAAAGAACCGTGTTTTCTGCTATTGTGTGATAACATCAACATTCAATGATGACACCCTTTGTCCAGGGTGATGACATCATAATGTACTTAAGTTTGTCATCAGTACGGTACATGGGGAATTAAGGCACTGACCCTTTCTCAGATGGGTTGTAGCCACACCCACCTTAACAGTGGGAACAAACTGTAACTAGGTTAGACAAACAAAGGCCATATGGCATCATTTACATTAAAACTTATGTAAGATTTGTGCATTTTGCAACTGTTTGCTTTTTAATGCTTCAACTTGCCCAATTGGATTTACTAATAAATAGAAATAAAAGCAGCATGTATACAATCGGACTCCAGTCCTTATAGTTTCTGACAAGAAGATTTTGTAAATTGTCGGATAAAGCCGTATATGAAAATGGCTCACAATTTACGACTGATTCTTGAGCTTGTAAAATGAACTATGATCTGGGACTGGACCTTGAGCTTAAATTAAAAAACAACATTTTGTTAAAGATGCTATTCAACAGTTTCAACCATTTTTTCTAAAATGCTACCGAATAATTTATAGTTACCTGAAAAGATCCCGCGAAATGGTATTGATTGGTCCTTTATATCCATGTAAAAAGAGAAGCATAAAACCCACTTGTGATTAGAAAAATGTATTATGAAGCTAAGACAACCATGTAATCCCTTACTTTTGAGATCATGTTTTCCTGATCATCTGGGTAACAAGTTCTAAATTTTAAGCTGAACCCCGTCCTTATTTATAGATGTGGAAAGTATGGACATGGACAGCGATATATATCATGATTTGTATTGTCTAAGAATTAGGTCATGTTTTAAACAGCATTTGCTTAAACTAAAATATAAGTTTATGTCGCAACTGGGCACAAATTTCCATAGAATTTGGTTAAGTTGACGATTCATGCATAAGATTCAGGCAAACCGTTGGATACAATCTTTAAGGTAAGATAACTGACCTGTGATCCAAGAGGCAACATTTTCTACATAGCAGTTCGTCATCTTGGCGACAGTACAATGTGATTAACTCGTCGGAATGTTTTCCACATTTCTCGGTTAGCACATCTTTGTTGTCTCCATGTCCTTTCACTACATTGTGATGTTCATTAAAATCATTATGAAAACCTAAGCATGATGTACAAAGATGTTTATTGCAGTCAGAGCAGTTATAATCTGCAGTCTTGTCTTTTTTCTTCTTGGCACAAATGGAACACTTAAGATCTTTATATTCATCTGAACACTTCTCTGTATCAAATGCAGTTGCCATATTTATTATCTGGCACAATATTTCTACAGGTATGTACACTGAGGTCTGTGCTGAAAGAACAAGAAATACATGTTGCTGGGTACACTGCTATTCGGTCTCATGTCTATTCAACCCCTTAACTATTCGACCCCAGGTGAAACATGTTAGGGGATGATTCGATCCCAATAACATTATATTGCTATATGTTGTTTAATGTATTTCTGTTGTATATGATCTGTAATTTGACTATATTATGATAATAGATATATCTATATAAGGATTAAATGTTGTTTTTTTCCTTTAATTTATCTTTATTGATAAATATATCAAAAGTATACACTGCATAAATTAATAAACAACAAAACATTGATAACAATATACAATATATACGGTTTAACATAATTAACTTTGTATAAAATCGTGTTTTGATAACTGAGAATCCATTGAAGTGCTTGTTTTGTGTTTTTATACTACGCAAATTGTTATGATGATGTGAACTGAATAATGTACCTGAAGTCTTATGATGAAATAAACAGTGTTAAAATGCTGTGAAGTGCAACAGATCAGATGATTGAACACAATTGTTCAATTAAAGTATTTTTCTAGTGTCGAATAATTAAATAAAGTATTTTAATGAGTATGTAGTTAGCTGGAAACGGCTATTTAAAATAGGTAATTAAGTCATCAAATAAAACAGATTATTTAAGTATTGTTGGTTGTCATTGATTCCTTTCCACAACTGCTGTACGATTAGACAATGATAGGTCAAGTTCTTTTTATGCAGCTGATTGGATAATAACATTAATCACAACCGGTGCTAACCTTGAGATTGTCTGCCCAGGAGGTAATATAATTCAACCCTTCAATCAAAACCCGAGGGCTATGGTTAAAATATGTGTAAACATACTGAAATGGCATTAATATACAGATCTGTTCACAACGGTTAATATGTAGGAACTCGTTGTTAAAATGCAAACAGATTCATATATCCAGAAAAAGAGTTGTTTAGGATAAATGTACACTGTAATAAAATTAAGAAACCATTTTCTATAGGAAAGAAATTAAGCTGATTGCACACATGATTTCCAATACATTAAGTACAACATGTCAACAGATGTAAATTAGCTAAATATATAATCTAATTTTATATAGGATGTATTAGTAAAAGCATTTACATTTTAATGAGAACAGGAACTATTTATTCTGTAAACAACGGCATCATGAAACGTCTTGAAACAACAGGAAACTGAGATCGTGTATGTCATGGCATTATAAAGTCATTAACATACCACAGATCCTGTTAAGTATTTTTATCGTGTATCATGAGAGCTGTAAATACTCTACCTTAACCTGATTAATTACGTCATCTTTATGACATGGGTGGTGAGAAAATGCTGCCATAGTTGGTTTTCATATTAATAACAGAGTTGATCAGTCATGCAAATGCGCAATATCCAACAAAGATCAACTATTCCAAGCGCAACAGAAAGGAGTTCTTTGCATTTAAATAAAAAAAATGTGAAAAAAGACTTGACCTATCGTTTCGAAACATATATGTCTAGCTTAAAACTTTATATAGGCAAGAGTAACGGTGGATGTGCCATAAACTTAAGACACACGAATCTACAGGTCTATAAAAATTGAACAAACAACTGTGTATTTGTGCACAGTAACACTTTGACCC
The DNA here is from genome assembly GCA_007844125.1 of Sinonovacula constricta. Classification (NCBI taxonomy): domain Eukaryota; kingdom Metazoa; phylum Mollusca; class Bivalvia; order Cardiida; family Solecurtidae; genus Sinonovacula; species Sinonovacula constricta. The sequence continues at coordinate 34,731,139 of CM017572.1, forward strand.
TATCTGTTCTCTCAGTAGCTCAAGCTTTTGCGATATTAGACATGAAGATATACGGCAAAGGCAAGCTACAACAGAATTTACCGTGTAATGAATGAAACTTCACATATTCCAATAGGATGCCACAATACAACTGTAACTAAAACAATGTTAGACATCCTTTATAAGCTGGTACGGTAAAAGTCAGGACATGCGCAGAGACTTACAACACGTCATATGACTGCAGATATATCGGTTTGGCGTAAACCACGTGACACTGATAACATGTCCGTTAAAGCAATATGGGCCAAAATTGTTAAGTGTGCATATGTAGCAGAAAATGAAACAAAATAAATTAACGTATTGTGAACAGCAAGCAGATAAGGCAGCATACGGTATTTCCATGCATTTTGTTGACATTATGTAGAGACGTGGTCAAAAGTGCTATAGTGACGGATTTAATCTATTTCGTCATGTAATTTAAAACCCAATATAGCAGCATGCCATTAACATATGCATGTTTAATAGCTTGGATAAATCAACGTAGTACTTAAACTTAAAAAAAAGTATATGACATAAGTCTTGATTAACAGTTTACAGCACCGACATCTGTCCAGATCGCCTGAAAGTGATTATGTCGGATTTGGCCAAAACCACAAACAACATATTTTATATTTAAATGGTTCTGTGTTTAACACGAAATAACAAATATAGAGGATTACAGCTCACTAAATTGCCAAGCATCATAGGAAAGGCAACAATGAGATCAAAACTCCCAGGAAAATTATGCAATTTTGCAGTCGAATCGATAGGAACAGTCTGCGGAACATACATAATTATGTTATAAACAATAATAAGAATATATGACAAAGTCCTTTGAGCATTGCAACATATACCAAACTCTGACAAGGCACAGGACAAAGGTATTTAACATGCACGTCCAGTGAAAAGTAAGAACAAATTTGTGATGAGTCATGTAACGAAAAGAGTAAACCCGACAGTTACCGCCTTGGAACGGTCAGCCGGTAATATGGGCCGACTGGGTGTTTAAACCGATTTTACAGAGCTCTAACCTCGCACTTCCTGATAGGTTTCTCAAATACAAGCAATGAAAAGAAAACCGATCTATTTGAATACAAACTGTCCCAGCGCTGATGTTTTCTTTAATAGGTTATGACGAAAGTAGTGACGTATTTGAAACATAATGTGTTTAGAGAAGAAAGGGGTATTTATTATTAGAAAAACTACAAAAAACGGTTGATTATATGTGAAATTAACTTTTTGAATCAAGAACAAACATAACTAGAAAAGAATAAATGGTTGAAGCATCCTATTCATGTAAAGATGGAATTGAGGAACCAAAGTCCAATGTCCATAAAAGGAAATACACGTAACAAATTTGTTAAGCATATTTTCATATATTTATTATGTTTTAGTATAACTTACCTAGATATGTTCTAGTAATGGCGGGGGCGCCAGTTGCGTAGTGGTGGAGTCGCGGATTTGAAACTCCTCTGACGGCTTAGCCTCACACCGCCTGGCTTCGAGTCCAGTTCGAGGCGAATGACTTAATCTGCGATGGTCTTACAGCTGACTTTCGGTGCGGCAGTGGTTCTACCCAGACATTTGTCTATGGACTTCCTCCACCAGAAAGCTGGACGTTGCTATAATGATCATAATTGGTCACTGCAATGTACTGTAAGAAAAAAAAAATAGGGTTCGCCAAAATGACATCGTTTTTTTGCAGTGACATTCAATGGACTTGTTTGCTACTCATTTTATATATGGAAATAAAATACTGTTTTGAATGCAAAACGAATCTTTAAAACAATTGGCGTCTTGCTGTTAAATAAAACTGTTTTACGAGTTTCATCGATTAATGAAAACCACATGTTCACACAAGATGTAGTCAAGAGAAATTTACGGTTACCATGTGATATAGAAAAATTGCAAAAGCTTTTAGTTATTTTTAACCGTTGAAAACAAGTTAACTCCCAAATAGCCATAATCTGACCATCCACTTCTGATTCTGCACATAACTGCATCGTTAACCATAACGAATATCTCGGGATCAGTAAATATTAGGCACGCATATTTTATTAAATGACACAGTTATTTGATTACAGATTTTGTTGTATGCGTAAAATAGTAATTACAATGTTAGTTTAATAAGGACATACAAACTTCAAGCAAAATATTGATTCACATCGTATGCACTATTTACTGTCAAAAATGTCCACAGAAAACTGTATGTTTACTAGCTTGTGTGACGAAAAGTGTATATTTGGAAATTTGTAGCCATTATGCTGCGGTCTAAGTAATTGCGTTATTTTTCATCGTTTTATATCGGAGAAGTGTTATACCAGGATCGCAATGATTTAAAGTAAAATTAATGTATTAAATTATTAATTGTTCCAAGGATGAAACTATATGATGTCAGATATATGCAATAATGTTTTCTAACTTGTATACCAATGTATTGCCGTCTAAATGGTCGCGTTATATTTCACCGCGTCATGGCATGCCACTTTGTAATGTTCCAGTGCTACACCATTTGCTTATATACGTTTATAAAGAGTAAGATTTGAATACAGTTTGCTACGAAAAAACAACAACACTATAATAGGTAAAAAACAGCTTTAATTATCAAACGTATCATATTGACTAACTTTAAAGATGACCGTAATATTAGCTTGTACACAGTGGCTTATCTTTGCTATTAATGTCTAAGCAGTTTTTATAACATCTTACAGCAAAAAAAAATAATGTTAAACTGATTCAATCACTGGTTATCTTGACATAAAATGCCAATATATGGATATACTACCTGTTTAGCTGGTAAATGCTCACCTTATCTCTCTGCCCAGTACAATTCCTTTGTAATGCATTGGTAAGTGAAGCTTGAGGTTTGTGCCTCTCTATGAATACCTTTATCAACATACGTACCCCTTTGCAAATGTTAAGAATATGGCGTATGCTCCGTGTATGGGATAGCCCTTGTTTCTAAAGCAACATCAAAAAACAACATTGGCATCGCAAGCTTGTTAAAGTTAAAACTAATAGATGGATAGTTCCATGAGTGGGTGGATATGCTTGTGACAGAACGAAAGCAAACAGCTTTAATATTTAGTAGCCATACTATAGTTTTTATGTAGACAATTAACAAAGCGTTGCCCTTTATGCTGTGCATATTTGCTTATTAGAATATTATGTAAATTTAACAACTTTAAAATTGCCGTCACTGTTTCGCATTTGATGTAAACTAATATTATTATGAATAAACAAGACATTCACGCGCTTATTTGAAGTGCAAAAAATATATTGTTTGTTTTTAACAGAATTAATATATATATATATTAGGGCTTTCTTCTCTTTTATCAACCTCTTTTAAAGTATGTATATGTATTAACCAATTTTAAAACAAAACAGCAATATAGTGAACTGAATGTTGGATACTCGGCTTGTAAAGGGACATATTTTATCACGTGTCTACCAGTCCTATCATATGACTGATTGTAGCCTCAGATCTAGAACATCAATCTGACTATCATTGTATCATAAGTCCAATTGCTGATATGTGAGTAAACATTCTCTGGCTAAAAACCATTAAGAACACATATCTCACTATCACTGATTCGACTTGTTGATATTTTGATGAACTGTAATTAAAATCATTTAATATATTTATGCTTACTCAAGTTATATATATATTGATAGTTTAAATGTATATATTCAATACATACCTAAAGAAAAATGATATGGTAATTGTCTAAAATACTAATTATGTACTTACACACCGTAGACCTGGCTCAGCTGCTATCTTTGTAGCTTCTGCTTACAGTGAGCGTCTAATTCGAATATGGTGTCCGACGAATGATACATAGAACTCATTGCAGTTCCTGTATTAGCATTCACTTTGGCCTGTACAGCAAGCTGGTTCCGCGTTTATTGTTTACTATAGTGACTGATTACATGTCGCTGAGAAAGAATACATTTTACTTGGTAGTTTAAATAACCATTTATGACCGTATCTGGTAGCGCATCCGGTAAAGTGTCAGCCCAATGTACGGGAGGACCCGGGTTCGATCCCTGGCTGCGAGATAACAAAGTCGTTAAAAATGCTGGTGGTATAGCTCGCTTGCTAACTCTCAATCAAATACAAGGGTAGTTTCATGACTGGCTGGCCCAGTGTCGGGATAATGTGACTGGGTGTGGTATCATGCCAGGTGTTCACGGCATCCTATATACAGTGAAGGCAGCACTATGTCTGCTTTGAGTAAACACTGCCTCCAGATAACTAAAATATTGTTGATGTGACGATAAACCCAATAACCAAACAAACAAACATAGCCATTTATGTTTTTTGAAATACTGAGATATGCATTTGAAATTAACTCCTGTAAATGGCACAAAATATTTAGCCACTTAATCGCTTTGCATTTGCATTCATGGCTAGATATGTATTAGAAAAAACATAAACTAATTACTTTACAAAAACTGACGATTGGCAGCAATAAAATGTCGTTACATTTTAGTTGCAATTTTCTTTGCTTTGCTTTAGCATAGGCCTATTTCGTTTGTTTCAAGTAATATACGGTTTGATTAAACTTTACCAATGGTTAACATTATGCTAAGAATCCTTACCAGTTGTTAACATCATGCTAAGAATTAAAAAAATCTGCATTAATATTTGGCGATAATAAAACAATATAAACAGTTAGAATAGACTTGTTCATGACTGATGTGTGCATCCTAAAATCTCGGAAGAACTCACAGGCGGTGACTGCCTCACCACTCCTCAAGTATAATTGCATATATCAAGTTCGATAGAAATGTAGCTTGGTTTTATTTTAGGTAGCAAAGTGTACACTTTTTGCATTGGTCTACCTACAAAACATATGTATCGTTGTTTGTAAAAGTCATATAACTGCTTTTTATAAAGCTATGAAACAAATCGTGGCAAAGAAGTATTGAAACAGAAGTATTGTCAAATTTCATTCTGTGCTTTAATATTCGGCAATAGGGAAATATGAGCATTGAAACATATACAAAAATTTGAAAATGAACAGAACAAAGGTATTCACATTCAAATCAAATGTAAAAGTTAGAACAAATAAGTGACGAGTCGTTAAGCGTAAATAGCAACCGCCTTGGACTTGTCAGTCTGCAAAATGAACCCACTGGGATACTTAAACCGGTTTTACAGAGATCTAACCTCGTACTTCCCAATGGGTTTCTCAAATGCAAGCAAAGAAAAGAAAACCGATATAATTTAATAAAACATGTCCAAGGGCTAACGGTTTCTTGGGTCAGTTATGGTATGTTTTGTAAGTTAAAACAGTGGACACATTATTACCAGAGTAAGTTAGCTGTATTGACACAATGTAATCGATAATTAATGTAAGAAAATGTACAGTCTTTAGGGTGTCTGTTTGGACAAACTGTTTTCCTTTTTGAATGACCGATTAATAATTTGTGTTAAAGTTTTGTTAAATAACCATCACAGTTGCAATCACACAACATGTTATGAAGACTACTCAAGACCGCTTATGTTTTGTTTTGTTAAAGTTTTGTTAAATAACCATCACAGTTGCAATCACAGTACACGTTATGAAGGCTCCTCAATGCCGCTTATGTTTTGTTTTGTTAAAGTTGTGTTAAATAACTATCACAGTTGCAATCACAGTACACGTTATGAAGACTCCTTAAGGCCGCGTATGTTTTGTTATGTTATTGTGTGTTAAATAACCATCACAGTTGCATTCACACAACACGTTATGAAGACCCCTCAAGGCCGCTTATGTTTTGTTATGTAATTGTGTGTTAAATGACCATCACAGTTGCAATCACAGTATACGTTATGAAGACTCCTCAAGGCCGCTTATGTTTTGTTATGTTATTGCGTGTTAAATAACCATCACAGTTGCAATCACAGTATACGTTATGAAGACTCCTCAAGGCCGCTTATGTTTTGTTATGTTATTGTGTGTTAAATAACCATCACAGTTGCAATCACAGTATACGTTATGAAGACTCCTCAAGGCCGCTTATGTTTTGTTATGTTATTGCGTGTTAAATAACCATCACAGTTGCAATCACAGTACACATTATGAAGGCCCCTCAAGGCCGCTTATGTTTTGTTATGTTATTGTGTGTTAAATAACCATCACAGTTGCATTCACACAACACGTTATGAAGACTCCTTAAGGCCGCTTATGTTTTGTTATGCTATTGTCTGTTAAATAACCATCACAGTTGCATTCACAGTACACGTTATGAAGGCACCTCAAGGCCGCTATGGTTTTGTTATGTTATTGTGTGTTAAATAACGATCACAGTTGCATTCACACAACACGTTATGAAGACCCTTCAAGGCCGCTTATGTTTTGTTATGTAATTGTGTGTTAAATGACCATCACAGTTGCAATCACAGTATACGTTATGAAGACTCCTCAAGGCCGCTTATGTTTTGTTATGTTATTGCTTGTTGAATAACCATCACAGTTGCAATCACAGTATACGTTATGAAGACTCCTCAAGGCCGCTTATGTTTTGTTATGTTATTGTGTGTTAAATTACCATCACAGTTGCAATCACAATACACATTATGAAGGCCCCTCAAGGCCGCTTATGTTTTGTTATGTTATTGTGTGTTAAATAACCATCACAGTTGCATTCATACAACACGTTATGAAGACTCCTTAAGGCCGCTTATGTTTTGTTATGCTATTGTCTGTTAAATAACCATCACAGTTGCATTCACAGTACACGTTATGAAGGCTCCTCAAGGCCGCTTATGTTTTGTTATGTTATTGTGTGTTAAATAACCATCACAGTTGCATTCACAGTACACGTTATGAAGGCCCCTCAAGGCCGCTTATGTTTTGTTATGTTATTGTGTGTTAAATAACCATCACAGTTGCATTCACAGTACACGTTATGAAGGCTCCTTAAGGCCGCTTATGTTTTGTTATGTTATTGTGTGTTAAATAACCATCACAGTTGCCATCACACCACACGTTATGAAGACCCTTCAAGGCCGCTTATGTTTTGTTATGTAATTGTGTGTTAAATGACCATCACAGTTGCAATCACAGTATACGTTATGAAGACTCCTCAAGGCCGCTTATGTTTTGTTATGTTATTGCTTGTTGAATAACCATCACAGTTGCAATCACAGTATACGTTATGAAGACTCCTCAAGGCCGCTTATGTTTTGTTATGTTATTGTGTGTTAAATTACCATCACAGTTGCAATCACAATACACATTATGAAGGCCCCTCAAGGCCGCTTATGTTTTGTTATGTTATTGTGTGTTAAATAACCATCACAGTTGCATTCATACAACACGTTATGAAGACTCCTTAAGGCCGCTTATGTTTTGTTATGCTATTGTCTGTTAAATAACCATCACAGTTGCATTCACAGTACACGTTATGAAGGCTCCTCAAGGCCGCTTATGTTTTGTTATGTTATTGTGTGTTAAATAACCATCACAGTTGCATTCACAGTACACGTTATGAAGGCCCCTCAAGGCCGCTTATGTTTTGTTATGTTATTGTGTGTTAAATAACCATCACAGTTGCATTCACAGTACACGTCATGAAGGCTCCTTAAGGCCGCTTATGTTTTGTTATGTTATTGTGTGTTAAATAACCATCACAGTTGCCATCACACCACACGTTATGAAGGCCCCTCAAGCCTTTTATGTTTTGTTATGTTATTGTGTGTTAAATAACCATCACAGTTGCATTCATACAACACGTTATGAAGACTCATCAAGGCCGCTTATGTTTTGTTATGTAATTGTGTGTTAAATAACCATCACAGTTGACATCACACATCACGTTATGAAGACTTCTCAATGCCGTTTATGTTTTGTTATGTTATTGTGTGTTAAATAACCATCACAGTTGCAATCACAGTACACGTTATGAAAGCTCCTCAAGACCGCTTATGTTTTGTTATGTTATTGTGTGTTAAATAACCATCACAGTTGCAATCACACAACACGTTATGAAGACTCCTCAAGGCCGCTTATGTTTTGTTATGTTATTGTGTGTTAAATAACCATCACAGTTGCAATCACACAACATGTTATGAAGACTCCTCAAGGCCGCTTATGTTTTGTTATGTTATTGTGTGTTAAATTATCATCACAGTTGCAATCACACAATACGTTATGAAGGCTCTTAAAGGCCGATTATGTTTTGTTTTGTTAATGTTGTGTTAAATAACCATCACAGTTGCAATCACACAACACGTTATGAAGGCTCTTAAAGGCCGATTATGTTTTGTTTTGTTAATGTTGTGTTAAATAACCATTACAGTTGCAATCACAGTAGACGTTATGAAGGCTCCTCAAGGCCGCTTGTGTTTTGTAATGTTATTGTATGTTAAATAACCTTCACAGTTGCAATCACCTAACACGTTATGACGACCCCTCAAGGCCGCCTGTGTTTTGTTTTGTTATTGTTTAGTCCATTAAAGTAACTATCAGTGACTTTATTTGGATTCTCATTTGCTAAGAGTAATATATTACTAAAGATGTTGCCAAGGTTTTGGAAAGTGAAAGTTAAATGATTTGAGGTCCGAATTTGAAAAGATGTTCCCGGAAACTATATTTTTCCAAAAACCTTTGTAGCATCCGTTTTAAAGGCATTATTTCACAAGATATTTGACTAAATCATGGATTCTGCGGGATTTGTTAACAGGCCGGTCCAAAACTGGGACATTACGCTCAATAATATAAACAAGCGGCATCACTCATAATCTCTGTTGGAAATCTATCAGCTACACAAATCACCCAAGCAGTTGCCATACACCTCAAAGCGTGATCCTATTTTTCGGCTGTGAAAAAAGAATATAAACACCACGATTTTAGAAGTTTTAGTCAAACGTACAGTTTGGTGCTGTACTTTGAATTGTATTGTCCTTCAAAGTAAAGTAAACTTAAAGTGGGTTATATATAAACTGTGGTTAACATAGCATCATGATGGTTTTCCAAAAACAAAACTGTCAGGTGTCAGAAAAATATTTTGACGGGGTGATATAATTATGTCGGTGTCTGTCTTTAATCGAAGTTCATCAAGCTTAAAAATGTACCCTAACGATTATGACCTGTTCGTGTGGCATTGATAACCCATTTCAGATAAACGTTCACTATAGGAGGTAAGGTCAACATACGTCATCACACGATAACCAACATTTAGGCTCGTGGTGATACAGAGGACAGATCTGATAATATTACTATACCTTTCTACCAGCGCATCTTGAAATATACATGAATCACAATCACAAAGTTATATAAAGAAAATATGCAAGGCAATCGTCATCATCATATTTATCATCATCATCAGCAGCAGCAGCATCATACCACGATCATCTTTATCATCACCATCATCACCATCATCATCATTATCATCATCAGCAGCAGCAGCAGCAGCCGCAGCAGCATTATCATCATCAACATAATCATCATCATCACCATCAGCATCATACCAAGATAACCACCATCATTATCATCATCATTATCGATACTACCACCACCACCACCATCATCGACATCATTATCATCATTATCATCGTACCATGATCACCACCATCATCATCATCATCATCATCAGTATCAACATCATCATCATCATCATCATCATCATCAACATCATACCAGTATCACCTCCATCATTATCGTCATCATCATCAACCATACCACCACCACCACCATTATCATCATCATCATCATCATCATCAGCAGCAGCAGCAGCAGCATCATACCACGATCACCATCATATTATCTTCCTCATCACCACCATCATAATCATCATCATCATCAACCATCATCATTGTCATCATCATCACCATCATCATCACCATCACCATCATAACACGATCACCAGCATCATTATCACCATCATTATCAACACCACCATCATCATAATCATCACCATCATCATCCTCACGAACATCATCATCATCATCATTATCATTATTATCATCATCACCACTACCACCGCCGCCATCACCAACATCATCATCACCACCATCGGCGATGTAAACCCTGAGTTGAAATCCTTCGTTTGACTGTCGAGTTTTATGTGTATATTCAAATATTCAATACAGTCCTCAAAAGAAACCAGTTTACATAATTTGATGCGTAATTTCTATTTCTATTTTCCTATTGACAATCCACAAATCTTACAAATGTTCATAAGTAACTAAACGTTGTAGCATTACAGAAGCATTGCAGCATTTACTCGGGAAATCTTTATAGCACGCCACAACAATATGCATGTACACGGCATACGCTTTTTCCGCAATAGGTTTTCAAAGGTTTTTAAAAACACAGATCAAATATTGCTTTGTTTCATGTCGGAAAGTAAATAAAACACCTTAACTGTACGAAAATATGCAATACATATAGAGTTATGGTGAATTATTAATATATTATTATTATTATATTATAAGGTGAATTATTCTAAGCGTGTGTGTGTGCTTTGTGCTGAAAAGGCAGAATACTTGTTAAGTTGCAGGTATAATACGTTGTGTTGCCATTCATTTCTTATTTATCTTTATTATCATATGATGACGTCATTAGCTGTACAGAAGGCGATCGTACTGATAGGTATCTGTCACCGTATGTTTAAATTATCTCGAATTGAAAGATAAACTATCACTGTTGGACACATTCTACTTCAGGTCATACATACTAATCAAAGGAAGACAAACTATACATTTAAAGATTTCGTGACCGGGGCTCTGTCGCAACCGTTCTTGCAATAAAAATGCATACGTCTAATGATGACTGATTAGAATTTCGTTTCAGAAACAAATATAATTATACATATTTTGAGTTTGGACTTTACTTTATTTACACTTTAGGAGACAGATTGATTAGAGTTATACGACTGCCTAATGGAAATTTTCTGTTTGTTATAACTTCTGATATAAAACGCTATCTTCAAGTACTGGTTGGGTGTCACATCTCAACGAGTTTTATCAGATAATTAGATCATGTATGAATTGAGACGATGTTCACGATGAAAGATAAACGAGTTTGGAAGAAGTATCAGTTATTACACTATTAACTAATGTGTCTTTATAAACTATTACAATCATCAAAATTATTACATCAATGTCTTCCTTCTTTGTTTGTTTTCTTTTTTAGCTTCACCATATATATCGTTATTTTACTGAGTATGTCCACTGCCATCGTACAATAAAGTATTTCGAGAAGGCCCTTGAGAAATGACAAAGCTATACTAACAGTTGGACTTTTTACGAATATCCATGTACACGTCCCTAGTCTATCTCTTCTTATATCATATCTATCAAGGTAATTACTTTCATAATAATGCATAAATCGATTGTTTACAACGCCTAAGCATAAAACGTTTCCTTGCTTAAACGTTACAGTTCCGATCAAACGCGTATCTTCTAAATATGCAATAATGAAAAGATTCTGTTTGTATGCCAGCAAGAACGACAACAGCTACACTCTTGGCGATTTTCTGTGATTATAGTTGATGATTAACAAACCGTTAACCTCTATCCATCAATATCGTTGTGATATCGAATTTTGCTGCACATACGTTGTTATATATATCATATGTTATCGAACTCATGATGTAATTGAAGTTGATATCAATCAAAGCATGTCACTTTCATTCCCTTAACATGTGTTGATGTAAAATGTTATTTAATATGCTTTTAATGAATAATATATACTCAGAATGGTCTTTTTACGAAGTACAAAATTGTAACCAAAATAAAGATGGTTGCTGATAATGTACATCATAATATTGTTCATTGAGAATCCGGTGTTATATACATACATTATGAAATCAACTTCTAGGTCTAGTTCTTTATCAGTATCCGCCAATTAAAAGCCAATGGAAACGTTCAATGATTGTATGTATAGTTTTCTGTCTCATCTTTGTATTTTGGAAGTTCTGAAAGCACGTTGAAGAATCCTAATGTATATAAGTGAAATGTAATTAACAGTGTGTGTATTTCCTTTCATGTGTGAATTGTATAATGAAGGTATAACAACTAGTTTTAGAAAAAAAATGTTTAAAAACAGAAACAATTCTAAGCACAGGGTAATTTAGTTTTCCCGCAGGTGTTTGTATGGTACTTTGGCGGGTCGACTAAAATAAAGTTTATCTTATTTTGACTGGAGAAGTATCAAGCTGGTACAAGTTTCAGGACTGTACATTGAACAACATCACGTGATCACATGATACCGATAACACATTTTCATCAGAGATTGTAACTTTCGCGATTGGACTTAGTTTCTGAACCATGCCCCAGAATAGGGTCGTTAGGCATCATATGATATCACGAGACACGAGATAAACAATCTTAAGGGCAGAAGCCGTTTCAGAAAGTCATCCGCAATTGTACCTTTGTACCATCACACCATTACACATTCAGGTGCAATTTCTCGTATCAGAGACAGAGACATGTTTTATTTGTCCTGTTCTACCTAAGAAGCAAAGTACTGGATAATAATGATGATAATAATAATAATAATAACAATAATAATAATAATAAAAATAATAATAATGATAATAATAATAATAATCATCATAATCATCACCATCAGCAGCAGCAGCAGCAGCAGCAACAGGATCGTTATCATTATCATCATAATAACCATCATCGTCATCGTCATCATCATCATCGTCATCATCATCATCATCATCATCATCATCATCATCATCATCATCATCATCATCATCATCATTATCATCATTACCATTATCACCATCACCATCACCATCATCACCAACATTATCATTATCATTATCATTATCATCATCACCATCACCATCATCATCATCATAATCATTATCATTATCATCGTCATTATTGTTATCATCATCATCATTATCATCATCATCATTATCATCATCATCATGAGAGCTGTCAGGATTTGCACTATTTGCTAAACATTGATTTTTTTATCACACACATGCTGTTTAAATGATTAATACCAGATACAACAACAGATTCTTGTTATGTGCCAAGGACAAAAGAACCCAATAAAACAAGAAGTATTTTCTCAAACACTTTTCTTTCTCTATGAGGTGGTTACCCGGACAACCCAGGACCCTATCCAACCCAGTCAGGAGAGCTGTCTCTGAAAGACTGTGTCACTGTGGACAAGATCAGCATAGCTCTCTGTTTTGCTTTCAGGACATTTAACTCTGCACCCCGCCCCAAATTCAGTGCAGGTAGGTCACATGATATATTAAAGCCATTGTATTTCCAGTAAAACAATACAATCATCATAAGACAATTAAAAAATCAAGAGGTGATGGACAAACAATTAAAATTAAATTATCATGGAGAAGACTGACCTGTTAACAACTGACCCCTTACTATACTTTAATCTTAATAAACTGATATGTGCAGGTTGAAATCCATCAGAGTAAAAAAAAAGTACGGTTGATGTGTACACGAGCATTGTAGTGATATGAATAACACAGCAACATAAAACAAGCATGAAACAAGTCTTAGTGGCATCATCCAATGGGTTTCTAATAATTATGTTTAAACTAAACATTTATTTTCACTGGTAAATATATTTACAGCATCTACATATAGGTACAAATAGTTCAACTTATTTAAATCATTGATGCAATGAAAATAGCTCATGGCAATCATTAATGTAAATAATAAACTGTGTAAATGTACAAGCCATAGATACAAAGGAATATATAACATTTTAGCCGAGATCAAATTGTATGATCACACTTTCGATGTAAAAATCGCATGTAAAACTTTCAATCGACCCAACTTTTACCACTGATCCGAAGCCTAAAGAGCTGAATATTTATCTTAAGGGCCAAAACAACTAAGCGCATGACCACTTGTGACCAGGTGTCCTAGATTGTAAATTGAAAACGCAACGGAGGGCTTCATTTGGCTGATTATGGAGTGCAAATCATATCGTGGGTATCTTGTTCCAGTCATGGTGGTCGCAAGTGAGGTCAGTGTTTAAATAAAAAATACACAATATGTTACCGGACCTGGTAGAGCGTCGGCTCCAGGTACGGGAGGCACTGGGTTCGATGCCGGACCGCGACATACCAATGACGTTAAAATAGTATTGGTATAGCTCTCTTGCTAACGCTCAAGCAATTATAAGAGTAGCTTCCCGACTGGTTGGTAGGGTGTCGGGATAATGTGACTAGGTGTGGTATCATGCCAGGTGCTCACGGCATGCTATACACAGTGAAGGCATCACTACCTGCTTTAGGTGGACACCGTTTCCAGATAACTGAAAATACACTTGGCGGGACGATAAACGTAACAAACAAGCACAGTACGTTCTCTTGTCATCATACCAAATTAGTGGAGTGCCTGTTCTTATTGTCAGGCTTCTCGTTCAAATGCGTAAATTTAATCACACAGGCCTACAACCATCGGGATGAAATTAATACGCATATGGACTCGAAACTATGATATATTGGTCGTTAGATCATGCAAACTTTCCTCTTTTCTATTTCCTAATTCATTGTCCTGTGCCTTTTCAAATGTTGGTAAGTATATGTTGGAATGCTCGTTAGACTGTTTCATATTTCCTTATTCATAATTTATAAATTGTTTCAGTCTGTTAAAGTGGCCCAGACCTGTATCTAAAGCTCTGAATCATGTGATCATGTTGATGGTAACCGACAGTTATTACTATATCTCAAATATGTAAGACATTTTTTGTCTATATCTAAAATATATAACAATATCTGACTCTGTAGTCTGTACTTTAGTCTAAGCTTTGACGACTTTCAACAGTATCTCAATGTTGGAGCAGTAAAGCTCGTAAACCAACACTAAACATGTCCACATCTTTTCATATCTATAAATAAGAACTATTGTAATTTCTGCTACATATAGACGTCAATGTCACAGAGGATGCCGTCTATGTGCTAGAACATAAATGGTCACGTTAGTTTAAAAATAGCTAACTGTGCAGCGTGACTCAGATATGAAATATATGTTTGTAATTACGATTGTGGCATTATGGTTCACTTTGCAGACAATAGATGTATGCCATCAATAAACAACATTTTAATAGTTCTGTTCAGGTGACAATAATTTATTAAGTTGTTTAATGAAAATTTTTTGGTCCAAACAGTCGGATACCACCTTTAAATACTGTGTCACATCTTGGAGAGCATTGTATTGTTGAATACTGACATTCAACTATTAAAGACGTCCAGATTGTTCATCTAATCATAAATAAATTTCTTAATGAGGATTTTTATTTAAGGGGCGTTGTGGTAGAGTCACCGTTCGGAGTGAAGGACTTAATGTAGAAAGGTCTTCCAGCTGACCTGCGGTGCGCCGGTAGTTCTATCCAGACATTTATCCAGAAAATAGCTGGGTATCGCCATAGTGATCATAATTGGTCGATGCGATGTGTTTGAAACAAAAGAAAACAAAACATTTGTATTAATAAAATTGCGTTGTTCTTTAATTAAATGTTAATAAAATAGCTAAAATGAGGACCATTATAAGGTATATTTCATACCATAACTTAATTAGTCTTAAATTATAATTCTTGGAAAAATTCACATTCAGGAAATCCTTAGCAACTATGAGTTACTCATAGCTGAGTATCCGGGAGCTAAACACTTCGCTTCATCATTTGAGAAGTTTGTTGAAGCAGTTCAGGCAATCAAATCACAGCTTCCGGTGGTTACGGAGGAGATTGGAGAAACATGGATATCAGGGATAGCGTCTGATTAGAGGAAAATGGCAGAATACAGGATTGCAACAAAATCACTGATTGTACTACAATTGGTAGGTACATTGAGAAGCACTGTTAAAGTCTTACACAAACTGCGGTCCTACCTTCACCTTTGTTTATTGAGTGACATTCTATGCACGATTTGCGATACATCCTACATTTAAAATCATCCTGACCACTATCACAACCATGAACACTTTTCGAGCTATGGCTTGTTAAGACGCTGTTGTTTACTTTTCTGTGAGGCCCTAGCAGAATCTGTAACTCTACTTGTTATATTTATTTTTGGATTTATTTTAATTTTTCATCACTAATTGTCCTAAGATCGTTTCACAATGGTTCTTGATGCATGTGATGTCCATGCTCCTTGATGCACATGATGTTATTAACCCTTGATGCTTTTGATAGCAGTGTTCCTTGATGCCCGTGATGTCCTTGTTTGTTGATGCCCGTGATGTACTTGTTCCTTAATTCCCATGATGTGCTTATTCCTTGATGCCCGTGATGCCATTGTTCCCTGATACCAGTGCTAGCATTGTTCCTTGATGCTCGTGTATACAAATGTTGTACACTTAATTATTTTTAGAAATACATTAATTCCATATTATATTAATTAGTTGTAACAAGCACTATGTTTGGTAATCATTTACTTTTTTAACTTTTAACATGCAATGAAACTCTGAAAAGCATGTTTGCAAACATTAAAATTTGTTTTGTTTTAATAAAATGCTTCGTACGTTTTGTTTAAACAAATTTTATTACAAGTAATGATTCTCCTGATATACAAGCTTACAAAATTGAGTTGATGTCATGTTCTTTTCTTGGAATTGAAATTATATATATATGCAAACGATTTATTAATCAAATTCTACAGATTTACAATTCATAAACTTACAAATCATGCCACGTGCTTTTTGATTTTCTCAGGCTCGCATGATAATATTTTACTATATCAACATTAACCTGGTATTCTCTTTTTGTATAACTAACTATCTATCACTATTACAAGCAATTACAGTGGTTACTTGGAATTGAAATTATAAAAAATTATATATATATATGCAAACGCTTTATTAATCAAAATGTACATATTCAAAAACTTACAAATCATGCCTCGTGCTTTCTGATTTTCTCAGGCTCGCATGATAACATTTATCTATATCAACATTACCCTGGTATTATCTATTTGTATAACTAACTATCTAACACTATAGACAGCAAATACAGTTGGCCAACTGTAACATAGTGGTAACTCCTTGTAACTCCTCTGACTGCTAAGTCTCTCACCGCATGGGTTCGAGTCCTATTCCGAAACCTCCAGCTGACCTTCAGTGTTCTGGTGGTACTACACAGACATTTGGGGGCCTTTCTCCACCAAAATAGCTAGACATCACTATAATGATCATAATTTGTTGCTACGATGTATTTCTGATCCAAAAACAAAACATAGTGATTTACTAAATATAACCATTACACAAAACCGAGAATAAATGACAGACCTACTTGTTCTCTATTCATAGAAAAAAAAATGTCTCTTTCCAGACTATGGGCAGGTGAATCAGAGCGCCACCTACACAAACACGGATGGTACAGAAATTGCCTTTAGTCCAGATGAGGCTATACTGCATGTATATGACCCATACAATAAAGTAAGTACCAGAACAATTAATAAGCTAGCTGTGTATTTGCAATATTTTATTTTTATTAGCTGGCATTTATAGGAATTCATGCCTGTTGTGTGAAGTATTGTGTACCAAACGAAACCGAGTATGCCGTTGTTAGCAGTGTAGCTTGTAGATATAGATGCAGAAAACAAGGAAAACATATGCATCAGGTAAGTTTACTTGCAAAATTGCAGCAGATATGTATTCGTTTAATTACATATGACAATATAATGCGGAAGAAAAAAGTCTCTTTAATGTTACAAGTGAAAACGGGGCAGCTCGTCACTTTGTGGGTGCGATTTACGGGCGAGGCAAAACCTTTTCTGTGGGCAGGTATGCCAGCTGGACTCTGTTGTGCCATTGGTGCTATGTCTTCCTCACCACTCGTTAGGCATTGCTATAGTGACCGTCATTTTGTGTGATATATATAACAATTGTTCGCAACCAGTCTGATTGCTAATAACGTATGTCAGTTACCCCTTACTCATCGTACCTTTGTAGTTATGTGGGTAAAGCAAAGAATTGTTCTATAAATAGCCCATGTGCATACAACAATAAAGAAGTCAGTTCAACAGGGGATCAGTATTATTATGTTTAAAGTGAGTGTGAATAAACACAGCAACGTGAATCTTCTGTGGTATGCATACTTAAAGCCAGACTGTATTTTTTCTAGTAGTTCATCGTGTCAGTTTAATCAACTGTTCCTTTCTGACATTATGGACAGCTTTTTTAAAACTAAGCATCATTTAGCAGACTGTTTGACCTGTTTGTGAATTTAGTAGAATATTACCTTCATGTATTTCAGCAAAACTGGACGTTCTAAAGCAGGCTAAACAAAACTGGGCATCATGTAGCAGACAGTTGGGCCAGCTGGTGAATTTAGTAGAATATTACCACCAAACTTTCAGCAAAACTGGGCATCATGTAGCAGACAGTTGGGCCAGTTGGTGACTTTAGTAGAATATGACAATCACACTTTCAGCAAAACTGGGCATCATGTACCAGACAGTTGGGCCAGTTTGTGAATTTAGTGGAATATTATCTTCATACTTTCAGCAAAACTGGGCATCATGAAGCAGACGTTTGGGCCAGTTGGTGAATTTATTAAAGCATGACCTTCATACCTTTAAAAAACTGGGCGATTTATAGCAGACTATTGGGCCAGGTGATGAATTAGATAAGTAGATAATAACGTTAATACTTTCCTCAAAACTGGGCATCCTGTAGCAGACTGCTGGACCAGTTGGTGAATTTAGTAGAATATGACGTTCATACTTTTCAGCCAAACTAGGCATCCTGTAGCAGACTGTTGGGTCAGTTTGTGTATTACTCATAAAATGAAAATGACTTTAACTACACTGAAACAATGTGGGGAGAAGTGCATTTCTCCAAGTCCAACTTAACGCGCACTGCTAACCCAAAGTCTAAGTTCTGGCCAACACTATTAGCTTATCTTTACAAGCATTTAGGTATCAACCTCGTCTTTAAATAGAGTTTTGTGTTGTAACAACGTAGTCTGCGTTGATAACCTGGCATTGATGGCAGTATGTTTTGTGACGTTACCTGAAATAAAGGATCACAGCACCTATCAACATGGCCTGATTACCCAACCGGAGCATATATCCATGAAGATTCTTGATAATTATTTAAACTTTGCCATTTTGTAAAATTTTGAATTTTGAAGCGGGGATTCGTGTCTCAGTCAGGACGGGAACTTACATGTGGTGGGGGGAGGTCCAACTAACATATGGTGAGCTGGTGAATCTAATTTGATATGTCTGGCTCTACCAATAATAAGCGGGATGTCGTCGAAAAAAAATGCATTTTGTTTGTTTATTAATTATTGTATAAGTAAATATGCCATGTAACGTATGTGCTGTCATTAAAGAAGAGATAAATACCACTTAGATTTGCTTGAAGATAACAATGCAAAGTCATCAATTATTTATTAATTAGCATACTTTTGATCTGATCATTACATAAATGTGACCTTTGTAATAATCCACATTTTGTTTCATATATATCCTAAGTAAAATTTAAACAATTGTTGCAATTTGAAAATGTATTAAAAACAAAATTTGTAAAAACCAACAACACTTAATAACAAGTTTGTAAACAAATTTACTTTGTTGCATGTTTAATGTTTCATAAAACTATTATTATATTTCGTACAAATTATGATGATGATGATGATGATGATGATGATGAGGATGATGATAATAGTAAATAAATAATAAACATAATAATAATAATAAATATAATAAACATAATAATAATAAATATAATAATAATAAACATAATAATAATAATAATAATAACAATAAAAATAATAATAATAAAAATAATAATAATAATAATAATAATAATAATAATAATAATAATAATAATAATAATAATAATAATAATAATAATAATAATGGTGATGATTATGATTGTTATTATTCAAAGTTTCCATAAAATAATTAACTTTGCACATTTTGCTCCCCATGTCATCGATGATTTCCGTAAATCTTAATAATTGTAAAGTCATAATCATGATAAAAGTCAGCCATCTGTTTTTACTTATGTCGCTTATGTAAAAGGTAAAAGTTGCAATAAGTAAACAAAGCTATAAATAGAAGTGACTTTTATTGTCTTTAAGGTAGCTGTTCAGGTACATTATCAGATCAAATCACAGTTTATGACTTTAGTTTCAGCCTTGTCATCATGGATTCGTCCTTCTTAAACAAACGTGTTTTATATTCAGCTAACTGCAATCGTAACTCCTCGGGTAATTCCGTCGGAGGGCAAAAATCCGTAGGATGTTTGAATCGTGAATTGTCCGATTCATTGCGATTGCAGCTGTTTTACATTGTTGTACAATTGCAAAAAAAACTTTACTCTTATATGAAATACTTAAATGAAACTTGTTTAATGTATTCTAATTATACCTATTGCATAAATAATACACTTTAAAATGAAACGAAATGAAAATGTCAAATGTGTCAATAATATACTGTTTGACTCCATTTAAAAAACAACAACTGAACTTTACGATGCTATCTATAACTTATTTGAGTAAACGTATATTTTCCTACAAGATACATACTTTTTATAAAACAATCACGGTAAACGAATCGTAAAAATCTTTTTAAAATACAATACATTTACTACATTACAGGAAAAACAATTTACTTTCATTTTGTTGTAATAATTTACATAAAATAAATAACAATAAATAATAAATAAATAAAGAAAGAAATAATAAATAAAAAATAAATAAATAAATAAATAAATAAATAAATAAACATGTCTTATCAAACAAAGTCATTCACCTTACCGTCAGATATGTGATATTTTAAAATGAAGTTAGGAAATGATGAACGTCCACAAGTGTTCAATCTGTCGTACATTCTCGGGGAACTTTACAGCCTCGTTCTGATACATCTATTTGTGCGTTCAACTCATCTACTTCCGGTTGTTTGAAGTTGGCAAGATTTATCGCAAAAAAGTCTCTTTTTATTTAATATTCTGTTTTCACCCTGACACAGCTGCATTTGCTTCAGACAGAAAACGTACGTCGAACTCTCTACACAGCCCCACCCACTTTCATAAAATGTGGTCACAAATGTTTCGTAATTGACAGCGGAGTTCTCGTGTGCCAGGAATCCTTCGTGACAACGCGAGATTTGGTTTCACGAGTTCCATACGGGTAAGTTTTCCACCTGTGACGTATTACGAAGGAATGGAAGCAGGCGGTGACAGAGCAGGTCTGTAAGAGATTTGCTTCTGTAACGGAAGACATGTCTCGGTGTCGGTTGTAATTAATTCCAGGGTTGATGTAGCAATGAGCTCCGAGGAGTCAGAATTCATTGTTTGATACCCACATTTCAAGTCCCTTTTCTTTATTTCTAAGTTGTGAGATTACGTAATCGCAACTTTGACGGCTCAGTATGTACTAAGTTATTGTCATAACTTCACTGTAAATATGTATTTAATATATCTAATCGTATAAATTTATTACTGTATAAGAAATAAGAATTGTAACTGATCAATTAAAACAAAAATTATATGGGTCCTTATATAAATTGTTGTGGACATGAGTTTAAATTAATTTAAATTTAATTGGTTGATAAAAGCAAATAAATATTCCAGTTGCCCTTAGCTTTTGACTTGTCCATTATTTGCAATAAGAATATATGACAAAGTCCTATGAGTATTGCAACATATACCAAACTCCGAAAAGGCACAAAACAAAGGTATTTCACATGCAAGTCAAGCGAAAAGTAAGAACAAATTTGTGATGAGTCATTTAAGGAAAAGAGCAAGTCCCTACTGTACAAAACGTTCCGCCATGTTTACTTACATAAAACCCAAAACATCTTAAAATTAAAACATTAATACAAAATTATAACTAGTCATACCACAATATAAGTCTACAAAAGTGTTATTTCAATACTTTGCTCCCACGATTACAAATACGATAAAAATTGTTCTGGCAGCTAATGATGCCATCTCTCATAGGCTATATTGTCCTTTTGATTAAACTGGTCTAGTTTTATGTTAACCTTAATACCAAGAACGCGCCGTTTTACATAAATCATTGGTTACCTACAACCAACGTTTTTATTTATTAATACAATAAGGTAAATGACGTTATTCCATTTTTAACAAACGAGACACTGTCACCCACATTTCATTCAATAACGATCATAAATACTGGATATAATTCTGATTTGGTCAGCGGAACTTAATTTATTGGGATTCATAAAGAGACGTACGGTCGCCGAGTGTGTCGTTTTCTTGGAGAATACTGAAAACGGGTCGTGTTTCTAATTTACGATACGTATGAGGGACGAGAGACCAGTTCCAATGGTCGTCTTCGTTCGACTGTCACCGCAATTTTTTCACTTATGATGCCAATCTTGACTGACGAAGCTTATTAATCACGAAAGCAATCTACATATCCCTTCGTTGTAATTAAAATCACGAGCAATATTTACGAAAGTTGTGTTTTATGTCATAAAAATATTTTATTTATATTTCCCCCCCACCCCTGAAAATCTCCTTATTAAAGAATGCTTGATATATATCTGCATGATAGACCCAATGCTGATAGACAATTAAGGCGTGTACTGCTTTTTCTGGAATTTTCATCTTCTGAAAAAACAGAACCATCACCAACTTTTTGTTTTAATTGTATTTACCACTACCAACATTTTGATCAACAGCAGCGTATTCACCAAACGGAAAAAAATGATTCACAAGTGAATATATTTGTTAAATTTTATTTAAATACGAAATACACTCAAACAGAATCTTGTTACTTAAGATCACAGTATTTATTATAGTCAGTAATTCTGATTGGTCAAATTTAGATAATATTTTGAATACTGCCAATGAATATTTAATTGTATTCGTGTAACTAGTCTAATCGCGCTTCGAACAGAATAATAGTTGACGTGCCTAGATTCCCGCGGAGGAAAATGATCACTTTTTAGACAATAAATGAAGACATTTTCAAATACTGAAATGATGCGCAGATTTCTCCATCTCAGCTTTTTGTAATAGGTTTTAAAAACAAGATACAACTTACTGTTAAAGTTGACTAAATGTGCGGGGTTTTGTTGTTATGAATGTTGTTGTTTTGATAAAAAAACAAGTCTTATTTGAACAGCAATGAATTGGGGATTTAAATACGGACTCTTAACACTAAATTGTCCGATACAGTTGGTGTCCGACAGTCTCCCTATATCAAATACACGCAACAATATCCTACCACTTCTCTTGGGAATTTTGGGCATAATTTCTGCATAAACTCATACTTTAGTCAAAGTAGAGATGATTTTGTGCATTACCTATATAATCAAACATTGCGAAAACATTTCAACTGGTACGATTTTTTTTTAGTGTTAGGAGAATCGAAAGCGTCATGTCGGTTTTAACTATATTAAATATACAATTTCTTTCACGAAGAGCATGTCCCCGGATCCCTGTTCTCCAAACCCAGGCACAATGGTAGCAAATATATACAAGTTTGCAAAACCAGATGCCTGGTCCATCATATCTGAATTCTAAGGGTAAATTATACGTTTTTATATATAATAGATGGCATGTAGACGTTGAAATAAGATGTTTATAGATCAAAGTTATTTTAAACATGCTTTCTTCCACATATTTTACATTTTACGAAAATTCATGCCTCCTTCGAGGTAAATTCAACATTTGGCCCTGACACATACGCTAAACAGTTTCTTTGTTGCGTGTATCATCTCACCAACAGCATTTCAGTTATCTTGAAGCAGTTATAGTGCTGCCTTCACTGTGTATAGCATGCCGTGACCACCTGACATGATACCACACCCAGTCACATTATCCTGACACCGGGACAACCAATCGTGGAACATCCTTTATATTTGCTTGAACGTTAGCAAGGGAGCTATTTCCTTACCATGTTTAACGATCCCTGATATGCCGCTGCAAGAGATCGAACCTGAACCTCCAGTACCTGGAGCCGACGCTCTATCGGGTGCACTTCCGGGTGCCGCTAAAACTGTATCTATGCCAATATAAGGCATACAGACCGCCATCTTACTCAGTATTAATGTGCTCTTGAAGAAAGTGCTCTAGTTGCGTGTTAATTTTATATCTAAGAACACGCCGTTTAACAAATCATCGAATACCTTGGAACACCTTTTTTTAATTTAAACAATAAGGTGAACATCATTATTCCATTATTAACAAACGAGATAATGTCAGTCACTCTATGTGGTCTTTTTTCTAGGTGAAGTCTAAAGACGGGCCGAGATTCTAATTTACGATACGTACGAGAAACGAAACATTACTTCTAAGGGTCGTCTGCGTTCGACTGTCACCGCGGTTTTCCCGCTAATGACACCAGTCTGGGCTAACGAGGCTTATTAATCACGAAGACAGTCTACAAATCACCCGGTTGTAATTAAAATCACGAGCACGATTTGGAACAAAGTTTTTAATATGTCATAAATATATTTTATTTATATTTTCCAAAATTAAATATTTATAAAATAATGGTATGTCTACATAATAGACCCGTCTGCTGCCAGAAAATGAAGGCGTGTGCAGCTTTTCTGGCATTTTCTGGATTTCTAAAATTGCATTTTAATTACCATTGCCTTCACCAACATAGCCATTATCATCAAAACCAGCATTGTATTCATGAATTTCATCATTCATAATCATCCCCGCGTCTACAATCACTATCATCATTTGCACCTGAACAAAGGCCTGTACACATAAATACACGTATACACACTGTCTGATGTCTGTTTATCACCAGTATTAGAAAGTCAGCATCGCCAGGACCTGATGTCATTTCCTGGTCGGGGGTTTGTACAGCGCTGAAGTCTAGTTGAAGTCAATTCTCAATAAGCTGATTGGTTGAAATAAATTTTAAATCTGACCAATCAGAGGCCTGGGATTAGTATCCAACTCAATGTCGGTGATTGATATTATCGATCAATAAAGCGTAAAGTTATTTTACATGAATATCCAGGTAATCAGCTCTGACTTCGAAATCTATTCTAAGCTGAAATCCCTATCGTATTTATTTATAGATTTTATCAATTAAATCATGTTTAAAATTACTATGCTGTTACAATATTTATGTTCCCGTTTGTTCTGTAAAACAATGGTTGTTGCAAAGAGCTGTTCCGAAGATTATTGGCGCAGTTTTTAGTTTGTCTATTTTTTATTTGTTTAGGAATATACACACAATTATTGGAAATAATCCACTTTAAATCGCCATATTATATAACGCACACCAAGTTTTTACCCATCAAAGTATAATATTTTAAAATTAATAAGTACGTTCATACAGAAGTAGGTTTAAAGGGGATATTTCATTACTCTCAGCCGCTCACGAAATGCTTTGATACAAGGGAGGCAACTCATGAAACCCTTTTTACTAATACAATATACATTTGCCCCCCTTTTATGTTTCACAAACTATTTATTAGTCAATGGGACATTAATGAATAGTCTCCCCTGAATAACCCCTAAATGCAATTAGATCCTTTCATTTGTTTTACTCAATTTTTATGCTTGTGCTCTATGGAATGTATGTTGACTTTTCTGCCTTTCTTGTGATAGCCACGTTAACCATCATCAACAAAAACTTCCATTTTCATTTTTAAAAAACATATCTCTCTATGTATTTAAATGGAATTTAAGCTTATATTTATGCAAAAGTACGAAATTTCACTGTTTGTAATTGCAATGTATACAAAAAGAACAAGTCCAAGAATTTCAACTAAAAATACCTACCTACTATTTGGAATACCACGGATATTAACTAACAAGGGAGACAATATTCATTTCACCAATATTCCCCATTGTGTTTTGATTGTTTTATTACTTGCACAAGTAAAGACGTTATCTGTTTTACACATAATATTTATTGGTCAACAATACAAAGTAAATGGTAATAAACACACACTAGAAGTTTTAAAACAACGAAGCCAATTAACTAAATTTTGTTTGGCATCTTTCAAACAACAACACCAAGGTTTCTATACATAATATCATTCTTCAACACTGCTAATAGTTTAGAATACACAAAATATAATGTTATTTCTGTCTCCCATTACCCTCTCACTCAAGACCCCCACACCCCCTCCCAAAAACATAAAAAATCTGCACTCAATAACTACTCCACTTTCAGCGACAAAAGCCAAACAATTTTGAAAAGAAATTGACGTCATCCTTCTGCAGATCCTCAAAGACAGCCTTTGACCTCTCTGCCATGTTGGACCTGTCAGGGAGAGAAGGCTGCCCGCCTCAAGAGCTTGATGGCGTCACCCTTGGGTCAGTGGTAGACCCAGATCCTGTTATAAGAAATCACCATCATCATATTCATCATCAGCATCAGCAAAAATATCAATCACCATCACATCATTAAACTAAGATTGTTAATTTAAATCTATTGTTTATACTTTGTTACATCCTATAGACACAATTTTGGTCAAATTGGCAATTTCTAGCTAATTATTGGTGTAGAAGTCATCACCAGACCTATGATAAGGTAGAACCATTGGAGCAACACATGTAAGCTGGAAAACTCCCCCACATGGAAGTTCTTGCCCCGACCGGGACTCACACCAACCCGTTAAGTTGCTGGGGAGTTACAAGTCAGCAGCTCTAACCGACTGGCCTCAGGCGCCCCTTGTACTTTAATTCTCTCAGGAAAATGATTTTGATTTCAATTTTATCCCACTCCCCACCTACCTATAGCAGGTTGATCACATGTGGTGGTGGTGGTAGTCACTCCATGAGGATCAGTGCGACTCACTGTGGTGCAGGTTCGACCATCTTCTGTTTTGTTCACAATTTTCTCTATTGATCTATCAGCATGCCGTATTGTTCTTATCGACTGTCCACTCCACTGAACAGAGAAATGCAATAACATTAACATTGTCAATCTACCTTAAAAATGACACTCTTCAGAATAAAAGTTATAGGAAAATATTAGATTTAATTTCTTGATAAGAAAGTGTTCAATTTGGAACGATCAGAAGAAAAAAACATCAGCATTTTAAAATGTCATGGATACCTGCAATTTAGGTACGTATGTTTTATTTAAGACCTTTACACCCAAAATTTATTTAGACTAACAACACATATTAAGTCTTAGTAAAATTAATGGGGACTATAACTGGCATGTTTGGAGATTTAATTCCCTGTGGGAGCATTCTGAGAAAGCAACATAAAAATAAACACATAGAATTTAGTTACATGCAGTGAATAACCTTCATCTACAACCTGCATCCTATGCACATAAAATGTGACACAGATCCATGAAACTTTAAGCGCCCACTTGGATACATTGTCGCAAGAATCTTCTTCTAGGATCCAAAATGTGCATGACAAAATCTAAGTGTCTATCGATACTACAGTGCGTTTATGGAAGAGACATAATCACCTCAATGTACAATGTTTGTAAATGTCATAGCACAACAATACAAGCAAATAGAAGCATTACGTCATAGTGTTAAGGCATATCCAACCATGGTAGACATGCAATGGCAACAGGGTTCAATTTAATTAAAACTAAACGAAAAAGTGGGACCCATAAATTTTTTCATGAGCAGAATTGTTTTCAGAGCTATGCATTCCTTGGACCCATTTTTTCAATATCTAGATTATTCATTGCACATGTATATTTTATGCTGACTCAATGCTGTATACACTTTCATGTATGAATCTTTTAAAAATTCTACCACTTTTATTCAAATCTATACAGGATGAAATATACATGAGGATCTACAATGTAAAGTTTCAAAAGAATTGTGTGGAACATCTGCTAGAAAAAGAGCTAAAAGCTCCTAGAACATTCTACCTACTGTCCTTCGAGAGCTTTTAGTTTACAGGTTTTTCCTGTGTTATAAGTTAAAACGTAAAAGCTTTTTTCTTACCGATCTATTGTTCTATCCAACATTGTACATTGTTGATGAAGAGGAAGATGAAGAGGTAAACTCTGTTGTTGGTTGCCACGGTGACTGAGGGAAAGCCATTTTGTCCTGACAACCACAATCTGAACGTGTTGTTGAGCAATTGAGAAAAAACTGTCAAGTAAATGGTAAATTATAAATCCTACACATGTAAAATACAACGTAATGAGATATATTAGTAGATAGTCTCCCCTGAATAATCCCTAAATGCAAGTAGGTCCTTTTATTTGGATCACTCGGTTTTTATGCTTGTACTCTTTGGAGTGTATGTTGAATTGTATGCCTTTCTTGTAATACCTAGGTTGATCATCATCAACAAACACCTCCATTTTCTTTTTTAATTAACATATCTCTGTAAGTAATTCAAATGATTTAAAGCTTACATTTATGCCAAAGTAAGACATTTCACCATTTTTACTTGCACCATCTGCTAAAGAAAAGGCGATAAAGTAGAAGAATTCCAACTAAAAGGACCTACCTACTATTTGGAGTACCTCGAATATTATCTAACAAGAGAGACAATTTCCATTTAACCATTGTACCTCATTTGTATGTATGTACAGTGTAATTCTAAGCTTCTTTATGTATAGCATTGATTGTTTTTGAAAATAGTATTACATGTGTACTCTGAAATATGGGCAATGTTTGCTGGTTGTTGCATCTTCTACATGATAATGCCTCAATTATAATCTCATTTATATTCAATCTACAGTGGTGTTCTAATTGTTTCTTGTATACATTCTGCTTATGTGATTTCGTAAAAAAATCATAAAGATCACAGCGTTTCTGGTTGTTTAAATTTTGTGATCTGAGATATCACAAGCTGATTGTAAGTCTACTAAATGATAAATAAAATGTGTTTCTAACTCACAAGTACCATGTACAAAGTGTTTTTCCTTCTGTAGTATGTTCTTACCTGATCTGTGACCTGGACCAAAGGGGGAGAAGAACCCTCGGTCACCAAACTGAAAATATAGATATACACACAAAATGAAAATGTTGAACAGGATTTTTTCTATACAATTCTTTTTAATATACAGCATAATATACCTTTATGTTTTCACAAGGAAAAAAAAACAACATTAAAATGATTTTTGGGTAAAAGTTTAAGAGCAAACAAGTTAATATTAAAGGGTATTATATCAATATAACATATTTTCATTCTTTAATATAATAATACAGATGCTTATTCAGATATATAAGCTTGAGTTTCTTACTACAGATGTAAACAGTGATGGTTTGTGATTGAATGGGTTGTATGTTGCTCTATAATTGGGTCTTATCGAGTTATCTGCCCCTGGCTGAGAGCTCTCAACTGGTTGGCTGCTGGGCACATTGTTTGGTTCCTTTAGCATCAGGTCTCGAGGAGTGGTTCTAGAGCTGGATGGAATCTGTCTTACACTGTCCTCCAGACCAGGAGGGCGATGTTCTGCCAGTGGAACAGTACAGACACTACAATTGCATGTAATTAAAAGTAAACGGTAAGACTTGGACTGTGGTTAATTCTTTGTTTTGCATACTGAGTTTTGTTTATAATCAGTAAATACTTCTGATAAATAAATGTATAAGCTTATTGAGCAAGACAATAAGAGATACCAAATACCTTTTCTACAATAAGTGATTATTTAGCCCTATTTACCTTATATGGAAAAAATGGGACAAAATGTTCATTGGGTTCATCGTCCCCACCAACAGTATTTCAGTTACACTTGAACCAGAAATAGCGCTGGCTTCATAGTGCATTGCATGCAGTGAACACCTGACATTATTATCACACCCAGTCACATTATACAGACACCGGGCTAACCAGTCAGGGTACTACCCTTATGTATGCTTAAGCATTAGCAAGGGAGCTATACCACTTCCTTTATTCATTATTTGGTATGTCGCGGCCCGGATCGAAGACTGGGCCAACATTACCTCGAGCAGTCGCTCTACCGATTGCTCTACGATGTCGGATGAAAAGAAAGTATTTTATTTTGATATCAAGATTTATCTGCAAATTTATACAATCTCGAAGAAGTCCTTAAAGGATATCTCAAAATTTTGTCTTACCAAGATTAATGTGGATGCCACCATAAAGCTCGAACAGTTCTTCCATCTGCCGATTCATTTCCTCAAAATGTTTCTCAAACCCAGAATGAAAGAGTCCTGAAAAGAGCCTCTCAAATATGTCCTCGTCTTTGTCCGCCATCCTGGTGATGATTTTTCTGAAGATGAAAGCAACAAAATTGTTACAATCAATAAAAATGGTGATGCTACAATTAATAATAATGGTGCCGCTGCTATCAATAGAAGTGGTCAATCTGCAATAAATAACAATGGTGATGCTGCAATTAGTAGAAATGGTGATGTTACAAACCAATAACAATAGTGGTGCTGCAATCGGTAGAAATGGTGATGTTACAATCCAATAACAATGGTGATGCTGCAATCAATAACAATGGTGATGCTGCGATCAATATAAATGGTGGTGCTGCAATCAATAGAAATGGTGATGCTGCAATCAATTACAATGGTGGTGCTGCAATCAGTTTAAATGGTGATGCTACAAATCAATAATAATGGTGATACTGCAATCAGTTTAAATGGTGATGCTGCAATCAATAACAATTGTGATGCTGCAATCAATAACAATGGTGCTGCTACAAATCAATAACAATGGTGGTGCTGCAATCAATAACAATGGTGATGCTGCAATCAATAACAATGGTGATGCTGCAATCAGTAACAATGGTTATGCTGCAATCAGTAACAATGATGATGATGCAATCAGTAGAAATGGTGATGCTACAAATCAATAACAATAGTGGTGCTGCAATCAATAATAATGGTAATTCTGCAATCAATAACAATGGTGATGCTGCAATCAATAACAATGGTGATGCTGCAATCAATAACAATGGTGATGCTGCAATCAGTAGAAATGGTGCTGCTGCAATCAATAACAATGGTGATGCTGCAATCAATAATAATGGTGTTGCTACAAATCAATAACAATGGTGATGCTGCAATCAGTAACAATGATGATGCTGCAATCAGTAAAAATGGTGATGCTACAAATCAATAACAATAGTGGTGCTGCAATCAATAATAATGGTAATTATGCAATAAATAACAATGTTGATGCTGCAATCAATAACAATGGTGATGCTGCAATCAATAACAACGGTGATGCTGCAATCAGTGACAATTGAAATGCTGCAATCAATAACAATGGTGATGCTGCAATCAGTAGAAATGGTGATGCTACAAATCAATAACAATGGTGATGCTGCAATCAATAATAATGGTGATGCTACAAATCAATAACAATGGTGATGCTGCAATCAATAACAATGGTGATGCTACAAATCAATAACAATGGTGATGCTGCAATCAATAATAATGGTAATTATGCAATCAATAACAATGTTGATGCTGCAATCAATAACAATGGTGATGCTGCAAATCAATAACAATGGTGATGCTGCAATCAATAACAATGGTGATGCTACAAATCAATAACAATGGTGATGCTGCAATCAGTAGAAATGGTGATGCTACAAATCAATAACAATAGTGGTGCTGCAATCAATAATAATGGTAATTATGCAATCAATAACAATGTTGATGCTGCAATCAATAACAATGGTGATGCTGCAATCAATAACAACGGTGATGCTGCAATCAATGACAATTGAAATGCTGCAATCAATAACAATGGTGATGCTGCAATCAGTAGAAATGGTGATGCTACAAATCAATAACAATGGTGATGCTGCAATCAGTAACAATGATGATGATGCAATCAGTAGAAATGGTGATGTTGAAATCAATAATAATGATGATGCTGCCATCAATAACAATGGTGATGCTGCAATCAGTAGAAATGTTGATGTTGAAATCATTAACAATGATGATGCTGCCATAAATAACAATGGTGATGCTGCAATCAGTAGAAATGGTGATGCTGCAATCAATAACAATGGTGGTGCAGCAATCAGTAGAAATGGTGACGCTAAATATCAAAAACAATGGTGATGCTGCATTCAATGACAATGGTGCTGCTACAAATCAGTAACAACTTGTATGCTGCAATCAATAAGAATGGTGATGCTGCAATCAATAAGAATGGTGATGTTGCAATCAATAAGAATGGTGATGTTGCAATCAATAAGAATGATGATGTTGCAACAATAAGAATGGTGATGTTGCAATCAGTAAGAGTGGTGACGTTGCAATCAATAAGAATGGTGATGTTGCAATCAATAAGAATGGTGATGTTGCAATCAATAAGAATGGTGATGTTGTAATCAATAAGAATGGTGATGTTGCAATCAATAAGAATGGTCATGTTGCAATCAATAACAATGGTGATGCTGCAATCAATAAGAATGGTCATGTTGCAATCAATAAGAGCGGTGATGTTGCAATTAATAAGAATGGTGATGTTGCAATCTTTAAGAATGGTGATATTGCAATCAATAAGAATGGTGATGTTGCAATCACTAAGAATGGTGATGTTGCAATCAATAAGAATGGTGATGTTGCAATCAATAAGAACGGTAATGTAGAAATGGGATTTGCCGGCATTTTTGCAGATAATGTGCAGCGACCTTTTTATCATTATAGCACAGGGGCACTTATGAGGTGCCCAGGGACTGAATCCAGCCGGACCAGTATACTGACACCGACGAGTCAGGCGTAATGTTGTCCCCTTAGTCCCGAGCTTTAGGAGGGAAGCCACTACTACCAACTTTTAAGTATTTAATTTGGTCCCGTCGGGTTTGAACCCACGACCTCCCGGTCCGCAAGCCGACACTCTACCACCTGAGCAATTGCGGCCGATTAGAAATGGTGATGCTACAATCAATAACAATGGTGACGCTACAATCAATAACAATGGTGATGCTACAATCAATAACAATGGTGACGCTACAATCTATAACAATGGTGATGCTACAATCAATAAAAATGGTGATGCTACAATCAATAACAATGGTGATGCTACAATCTATAACAATGGTGACGCTACAATCAATAACAATGGTGATGCTACAATCAATAACAATGGTGATGCTACAATCAATAACAATGGTGATGCTACAATCAATAACAATGGTGACGCTACAATCAATAACAATGGTGATGCTACAATCAATAACAATGGTGACGCTACAATCAATAACAATGGTGATGCTACAATCTATAACAATGGTGACGCTACAGTCAATAACAATGGTGATGCTGCAATCTGTAGAAATGGTGATGATACAAATCAATAACAAAAGTGATGCAGCAAACAGACGAAATGGTGATGCTACAATCAATAACAATGGTGACGCTACAATCAATAACAATGGTGATGCTACAATCAATAACAATGGTGATGCTACAATCAATAACAATGGTGACGCTACAATCAATAACAATGGTGATGCTGCAATTGGTAGAAATGGTGATGATACAAATCAATAACAATAGTGATGCAGCAAACATACGAAATAGTGATGCTACAATCAATAACAATGGTGACGCTACAATCAATAACAATGGTGACGCTACAATCAATAACAATGGTGACGCTGCAATCAATAACAATGGTGACGCTTCAATCAATAACAATGGTGACGCTGCAATCAATAACAATGGTGACGCTGCAATCAATAACAATGGTGATGCAGCAATCGGTAGAAATGGTGATGATACAAATCAATAACAATAGTGATGCAGCAAACAGACGAAATGATGATGATGCAATCAATAACAGTGGTGCTGTTGCAATCAGAAGAAAGAGTGATGCTGCAATCGATAGCAATGATGCTGTTGCAATCAATAGAAATGGTGATGCTGCAATTAATAAAAATGGTGATGCTGCAATTAGTAGAAATGGTGATGCTGCAATTAGTAGAAATGGTGATGCCGTAATCAGTAGAAATGGTGATGTTGCAATCAATAACAATGGTGGTGCTGCAATCAGTAGAAATGGTGATGCTGCAATCAATAACAGTGATGATGCTGCAATCAATAACAATGGTTTGCTGCAATCAATAAAAATAGGCTGCAATTTAGAAAATGGTGCTGCTGCAATGGCGATACTACAATCAATAACTATGGTATTCTACAATAAATAAAAATGATAATGCTGCAGACTATTTTGTTTATTAGTTGAGATTTGTATTCTCGAGCATCAGAACCAGAATGGAACTCATATGACATGCATTAACACCTAGGCTTTTGAGAGAAATATTTTGAGGTTAAGCTAAAAACGGCTAAAATATTTGATAAACGTTGCTTAATATTCTCTTGTCCAAAATACATCACAATATTTTGAATGACAACATGATCAATGTTCACACTAAATCTAGTTAACAGATGATTTGTTATATTTAAAAATTAATTGATGCTTTGATTTTATACATGGAAACTGAGACCAACTGTGGCCAAGTCGCTGCAATATATATATTTAGAACACCATGTTAGCAACACATTTTTACATAAATGTAACACTTTACGAATTACATAAATATCGTGATGATAATTTTCACAAGGTACTTTGACTATTATTTCACTGGTCCGTACTTCTAATACACTCGCCTTTCAAACATGTGTTATAATGAAACTTATCCGAAAGAAAACATCCGAACATTAGGACACGTGAACGAGTTTCAAATCAACACTATGCTATGTTATTGTTGTGAGACTACAACATTTGGACACAACATAGTTATGTCGAAAAACACTAAAACCCTTAAAAAAGAGCCCTCGCGGTGTTAAGTAATTCTGAGAATAAACCTTAAAACTAAAACGATCGTTTGACATTTACCTTCCTTTGCATCAGCTGCTTTTAGATAACGTCGGTAGAAGCTTGGTGTAAATTAGTGCGGCCTGATATGTGTAAATGCCTCAGATCCGATGGCGTGATGATCACGCCTCCTTATAAATTTGTATAATATGGAATTATTATGCCGTTTAAATTGCCGACCTATAAATACTAGGCTGTATAAGTACTCGAAATGACGTTAATAAACCATAAAAATTACCGATTTCTAGCTATAACCAAGATCTTCAAGTTACCAACATGGAGGTAATAGGCTGTTATGTATTTCCGACATGAAGTTGATTTTGTATGTGCTGATTTATTACCGACTTATTATTAACTTGTATACAACAAATCTGTATTTTATTCGGCAATAATAACTTTATAAACGGACTGTTATTTGATCAGCTATTCTCATGTTGATCTGCAAGTGTAATGAGTGCGTTTGCGATGTAGTAGAAAATAAAGAACAACGAACCTAAATGGTAGACTAAAACTGTTGTTATACAAAAGTCGCAGGTAAAAATGTTTGTAAGTACCTTTTAAACAGTATCAGCCTGTTATAATAACACTCGCTACACGTTTACATCAATTGTTAATTGAAATCTGATATATCGTTTTCTTTCAGATATACTTCCGTAAATAACTTCTTAAATATTTTTTATAAATGACTCGTCGATGGAAACCTGCAGCATTAGCGTTCAGACAGAAAGGCTTTACTACTAATTTGAATTTAAGTGTAATTTAAATGTTAATCCGTGCTATAATTAATAAAAGAAATCACTTCAATATTCATGAAGAAGGCACTAGAGCAATTGTTTTACGCGACCTCCTCCGCAACTTGACGTCAGTAAGCGGTGTAGTGTCTTTTAACAATTCTGTTGACATGGGTAGTCATTTTAAAATTAGGGGTCGCCCGCGGCCTAGTGATAATCGCCGATTTGTGATTCCACTGACTGCTTAGCCGCCCATCATATGGGTTCGAGTCTAGTTCGGACAAAGGACTTAATTTGAGATCTTCTAGCTGAACTGCGGTGCACCGGTGGTTCAACTCAGACATTTGTCTGGGGTCTTCCTCCACTCAAAATAGCTGGACGTCGCTATAATGACCATGACTGATCGGTGCGTTAAGTTAAAAAACTATCCTTATGTTAAAAGAATAAACATCGAAAACTGATTAAAGATTTATAATGGACATATAGAAATGAAAGATTTGTAAAAACTATCAAACGAAGCGCTGGCCTTATGCCTGGTTTTCCTGGAGTGGTGTTCATAACTATGTATCTTTCCTTTATGTATATATGTATCAATCAGGAGGGTAAACATAGATGTTCTTGATATTATATCACCGCTTCGTCTGGTAAACGCTTAAATTAATGTAAAATAATTATAAAGTAAGTAAACTCATAAACATTGTGAAATTCTTGAATATTATGCAACATTTGTGTATTTAAAACATGGACCCTCAAAATCTCGCTCTCATTTACCGCGGGATAATATTCGAAATATTTAAATTATATTTTGTATGTATATATTTTTTTTTCTTATTTGGGGGTTACGGGGCGTTCACTGACAGAATGACCAAAGGCATACATTAAATAGTTTATTATATATACAAATATACATATTAGTTTCGCTAATTAAAGAAGAAAAAACAATCAAAGCAAATACATGATATATATTAGCATCTCTATCCAACACAGATTTTACATTCTACATTCAAATACATATACACCAGATTATAGTATATTATAAAGAACATCTCGGTTAAGCTATGTTCTAACAACAATTCACAATTCCAATAACAATCATTGGTATCATGTTTTAAATGGTTAATCAGCACAAAGGCCCCATTCAGGAAGCAATTGTTTATTCACATATAAACAACGCTTCTCTTGAGTTTTCGCCCAAATTTTTATTAAGTCAATGGAAAACGTATCGCACTTGGTTCCCTAATTAAGTCAGATCACGTATGCGGCTTTCTGGAATTCGACATTTCAACGGAAATGAAGTCCTGGGCCCTCCTACTAGCAAATGTATGCAATTGATCATAGTTTTTGCTAAAGGCCTTTTGGGCGAAATTCAAGAAAAGAGTACGTCATTTGTGTTTGTCGACAACAGAATCGATTGCAATTTGCTTAAACAAAGCAAACACTTAATAGCGTTATTCAAGCTTAATTACATTAAGAAAACTCAATCCACCTGGTATACATGTAAACAGCCTTCTCTCGAATACATATCACATGCATACTTCTTGCATAAACTGAACAACCATTGATCTAAAACTTATGCAATATTAGAAATAAAGAAGTAGTTTTAATAATAAAATGAACAATATTTGGATTGACAGTGACGGAATATTTTAAGAAAAAACAATAACATGTAGGGCGAATCATGAACACATACACGGTATGTTAAACCATAGCCAGGCCGATTTAAATTTGTTCTGTTCTAAAAAACAACAACTATATATACACACCATATAACAATTATCGATTATAAATACATCTCCAATGACACATTTGTTCCTACCAATGATAATCGACGAACTATGTAATAAAGGTGCAATATTTGTGTAGTTTCATATACCTTTTGTTGTAAAGTCCAGGAGCGGAGGGGGGGGGGGGGCAAGGAACACGAATAAAACATGTAGAACATATCTAAAAAATACATTTCATCAATAAACTTATAAAGAAGGCTAGTGAAATTGTATCTGATGCGATCGCAATTTACTTCAGAGCACATAGCCGGCATTCCATAAATCTATTTTTCCACAAGGCAGCCTGACCCGACCACCCTAGTAGAAAACGTGCTCCAAACAATCTTTTAATACATAATTAATGGAAATCTTTAAGGGTCATGTCATGTCTTCTATATGTTATATATGACATTGGATTCGAAAGAAATCCGAAAATCATAAAGTGAGGTCGTTTAAACATTTAAAGAAAGGTCAATCCCGCTCGGGCTAAGTTACTAGATCCGCTCATGGAATCAAGCACAATTTGGGATATGGAATGACAGGTAAACCTATATTGTTACATATACGCAGTGATTCCTGCATAAACATCGATTATAGCATCAACACCGTTACCACAGACAATAGAATCGTGTATTTCTGGCAAATTATATTAACATGAAATGTTACTAAATCTTTAAA
The DNA here is from genome assembly GCA_007844125.1 of Sinonovacula constricta. Lineage (NCBI taxonomy): Eukaryota > Metazoa > Mollusca > Bivalvia > Cardiida > Solecurtidae > Sinonovacula > Sinonovacula constricta. The sequence goes on from CM017572.1 coordinate 34,768,962, forward strand.
TGAACTATTATTAAAATATGAACAATTTTCCTGAGATATTTTGGAAAAAACACCTACGAGCACTCTATAATTGTCCAACGAGGGAGGGGTGGGTATGACTCCGTACAGCACATAAATGACCGTGTTTATACTATATTATATACTAACTAGACCCTGTACACTATATACTAAAATTGGCGACTTGCTTGTCATGGCTACATTTGTTGAACATAATATACTGAAAATCTAATGACGATTGTTTATATAACAACTGTCGAGCATTCCGGCATTTATTCAAATACCCCCTCATGTTACACGAATGTATTAAACCGAAATACGAACAGGACTATGCAATGTCTATTTAAATTCATTATTAAATTCTGAAGCAATCTTAAACTAATGTTAGATAATTCAGCATTGCAGTAATGTACTGATGGCGTCGCATATTTTTGTTGATGTTGCGGGAGAACGTATTATCCGCGTGTGATGACGTCATATTGTTATGCTTGATGACGTAATTGTTTTGATGCTGATGTAAAATATACAAACATGGCGAACTGAGATGATAACATCAAACTGAATTGAAATAAACTTTAATTATAGGAACGTTTGTACAAAATATTTAATGGAAATACAACAATACATCAACTACATACTTATCTGTAACATTTACAGAAGAATAGAATTTCTAACACACTTGTAATTTCATTTTATTCCTAAACAAAATGTCGATGGAAGATGTTTTTACTAAAATGTTGATGTAATTCCACTTTTATAACGAGTCACTAATTCACAAAATGTCACAATCAGCAACAAAAGGAGAAACACAAATGGAAAACAAAATGTCCGGCAATAATTAATATAAACTTTACTTCCATTTCACCATCAGAAGCTGATCAGTGACCTGCCCACCGACATACAAGGAACTACTGCTCACACCAAAACTGATGCAGTATGGCCACACGATCCCATCTTCCTCGGATACTATCTGACCTACCACGTGACCATCCTCGGTCACCTTGACTACGTTGTCTGAGTTCAGTCCGCAGACAAACACGTGACCGTGATAGTCAGTGGTCACACCCATGGCATAAGACAGTCCGAGATCCTTCTCGGAGAGACAGAATATCCGCCTCCCGTCCGTGCCGACACATACAAGACCTCTCCCGTCAGTCACATAGACTCGGTCGCCGGAACTGTTCACGGCGATTCGTCGGATGTCAGAGAACAGTTCCCGGCCGTCGGTTTCCATGGAGATCTCCCTCAGCTTCCTGCCACTCCTCACGTCATGTACATACAAGATGGTGCCACCCCACACAGCACAGTACAGCAGTCCGCCATGACAAGCGATCCACTCGGTCTTATGTCCCAACTCGACGGTTCGTGTCCTTGTCAGACTGACTGTGTTGTACACGTGGACTTGGGGAGAACCAAAGGCAACCTGGAAATACATAAATATAGACCTGAGTAAAACATTGTAAATGTACAGATTGTGTTGGTGACAAAATACACGTCAGAGTTCACAGTCATAAATGATGCAACCTGAAAATAGAGGGAGAGAAAACAGAACATTAATAAGGTATTTGGCCCGTATACACCAACCATTCTTAAGTAAGAATTGGTAAAGTCATGGATTTTAATTCACAATAGCTTCAGCGTATACTCAGCTTTACGTCTGAAAATGTTGCATGACAATTTAACTTTGATACTTTGAGTTTAAACTCACAATTTAACTCCATACAAAAGCTTAGTCTTTTTGGTATAAAATGGTGACTTGCTCTTAAGTCGTGACTTGCTTTAAGAAATGCTTGGTGAATACAGGCCTTTATATCGTGGCACAAATTCGATCAGTTTGTTTGTGGTGGAGTAAACATGGCTGACAGAATATCATCCACACAACAACCTGAAAATATAGACATGTAAGGCAGGTTAACATTAAAATGACATTGTAAACAAATGCTAGTAAAATGACAATGTTCAGTGTTTTTATAGTCGGTCAGCTTTTTAGTGCCTGAATATAGGAAGAATACGACACAATAACCACCCGAATATACAAATCTGTACACTTGTTACACTGTCCTCCTAGCTAAATATACAAATCTGTACACTTGTTACACGGTCCTCCTAGCTCTGTTAGCCTTGAGTACGTGGGAAAGTCGCCATTGCGTCTGAAAGTGTGAAAATGTAAACACATGGTAATGTAAGCAACGATCTGCAGTAACTTCAATAAACAGTAATCGACATTTAAAATTGAGTTTAATCTTGTTACGTTTTGCTCTCTAAATCAATAACAGAAGAAAGTCTACTGTAGACGCACAGCAAATGTGCAAAATGCATTGTGTCTAGAAACAGATTTAAAACAAAGACATGGCTTTTTAACAGTATTTTAACCAAGTTTAAGCATAAAGCAATTTTAAAAAGGCATAGATTTATAAGTATATTTATAATTTGTACTTAACAAGATATCTTTACACAATTTACCTCAAGACCGCACAAAATCCATCTCACATTAGCTGATTTCATAAACGCTCAACTTGTTGATTTTTCCAAATATTGATGACGTCATATTTAGTCGCGTGACGTATGAAATGTGTACAACTGTTTGTATACATGTACGCGATAACCTGTGTTCGGCATTCTACTTTATGACCAATGTGTGCGATTTCGGAGGATAAATCAACTAAATTTTTATTTGTATTACTAGTATCGCACACCACTTGATATTGTGCGTTCTGTTTACCGTCTGTCATGTTACGTACAATGCTGGGGCGTAGCTGGGTTTTGGATGCGCCGGGTGGGTTGGGGGTGTTTGGGGGTGTTTGGGGGGTGGGGGCAAAATTTAATAATTAATTGAACCTAACGTGTAGTTATATAGGGAGAATTCTAACAATTAACACTGTAAACCTCATGTTTATGTATTTTCTTCATAGATAGGGCAGTTCAAACTGGCATCGTATTCTTATCTCCTGTCAATGGAAAAAAAGGTCTCAAACAACAATAAACACCGAAATTCAGTACACGTCATGTCGACAATTGGCTTAACACTTATTTTCATCTATTTATTGACCTATTGCTTTTGACCTCGTGTTGTATGTGTGTGTAAAAACGGAACGTAGCTTCTAAAGTTTGAACCTTTCATAGAGAGTAAAGACCGATTTCTTTCCTTGATGCATAACCTCAAATACCCACCAACAAGGGACGTAACATTAAGTAAATGTGTAAGTTATAATAATGTCCCTTCCATAACGAAATAAGTGGACCGCTACCACTTGTTAAATATGCACAAGTTAAATTTGCGCTAGCGGTAATGTGCCACCATGCTGTAAGCAGTCAGTTTAGATCCTCCCAAGCTATTTGTTCTTTAATTGTCGTCTAATCAGCGGTCGTGTGTCTTCTGCGGCCAGAGCTTGATTGGGCAAATCCTTCTTTAACTGTTTCCTAATTTGTGGTCAATTAGCATGTGTCAATTGTCAAATGCGTTCACGCAATTCATGCGTGACCGTTAATCCCCTGCTCTCCACCCACTTGTCATCATTACCACAATTAACTGACCGATCTCCCAATCACGATCGATTTTTAGTTATAATCTATCTGGCAGTTGGAGCAAAATAAATGTCTCAGCCAATATATATTAAGCATATATGATAGTGAAACGGATAGAAAAATCATCATTTATGACCAAGTTGATTTATGCATAGACTGACACGACTTACTTGACTACATGTAGACACAATTGTTGCAGTTTCATTTTATGTGTGATACCAACATTGTTTAAACAATGTTTAAAATTATTTGCTTTGTCTAATAACACACTCCTGACTGTTTCTGTTAAAGAACAGTTAAAAACTCGCACCATCCGGAATCATATTGCTCACTGAATATATATACACTTTTCTGCGAGTTATGGCACTACAATTTGACGAATATTTCGCCACACTCAGTACAAATTTGATGTGAATAAATTAAAATAGTTTGCTTTGTAGTGGAAGTGAACAAACTACTGATAATGAAGCAATATTTTCTTTGATTTAGTGAGACACTTCTGATACTATTAATTATGTTAAAACGTAAAAGCAGTTATGTTGCAGGATTAAATATCTATTAATACAGAACTTTGTAGAAGATCTGCTATTTTATATTTTTGTAAAGATTCATGCACACATTAATAGGCAATCAATAATGTCACATCTTGTATTAAGCAACCAACTTGTCTTAAGCAGCCATTTAAGACTGTCCCTTATGTGGCAGCTTAATACAAGTTTGACTGCATTTTGAAAAGAAACCGCCCTTTTTATCTCACAGTATGTTTTCTTACCAAGGTCATGTTTACTTTACCAAAAAGAGCACTACTATAACAACATATTGTAAAATATATTCAAAGCAACAGTGACCTTGACCAGATTGACCCCAAAGCGATCCCAAACTTTCACATAGCATAAGGTACTAATGTAAAATATATATCAATTCTGATACTTAACACACATCAGCTATCACTCCTGCCTTCCTGAACGCACGCCAAATGACGTCCGCGGCAATCTAAGTGTAAACGTTGGTTCCAAATACGTCGCGTAAGGTATGGCTATATATATCATGTCACCATTAAAATAAAGTCATGCAATTCCGCGTACATATGTTCAAACAGTGATTCAAATGTACATGTCTTATGTGACCTTATTTCGTCTCTCTTTCGGTATATATATATATCTCCTATCGTTACTATTTATCTTTCTTTCACACATATCAGTTTTCTGCAAAGTTTGAAATGTATTTTCTCTATATCTGGTGCTTTGTGATACCCCCGAACAATTATCGAATAATTAAAATACATTTTCCCAATCTAAGTAGATCTAGGCAAAGTTAAAGATTTTGTTAATGATTTATAATCTTATCCTCCAACACATTCTTTCTTTTAAAAGTGCACGCGGCCATGTGATTTATCAGAGGCGCATGGATCACTTCGACTTATTGTCAGGTAGAATGAGTTCGTCTAAACCTGTCTTCCATCTGACCTGCAGTGTATCGCTTATATTCTTCGTTAATTCAGTCTACGGCACTTAGGTGGTACATGACCACGAGTGAAATGAAATACAATCAGACAATGAAATGTTCAAAATTATTTCTGTCAATACGGCGTAGATTTTTTTTTTCTATTGAGATTTTCTACATAATCGTATAAAGCCATATGCGAATTATGGCCTCGCACCTGGCGACCATGTCTTTTGACGGATCAAAACTCTTGGAACAATCTTAATACAATGCCACCAAAGAAACATGTAAATGAAATATCACGGCTCTACCTCTTGAAGTTTCTGACAAGATTTTCCATTTTCCCTACCATTTGGGGAAAATGGCCACACCCCTGACAAAAATAAACAAATTAAAATAATAGATCAATGATATTTTCTTGGTAGAACCAGTACTCAAGTACTAAGTACATGCAACAATGTGCAGAACCATGGACACCCTCTTAAGCTTGTTTTGGAGAATGCCGTTATATAATATAAACTTGACCAGACCCGTCATTACAATAATCATGCACATGCAACTGTTGTACTTATATTTATTTTAATTAAATTTTGTTTATTGTTGGAATATCTTGCTTATCGATATAATACATAATAGTATACATCCAAACTAAATCACCAAAGAGACACGAAATGTATACTTACTGCTACCTCTTGTGGACCAATAGAGCATACATCTGTTGGCTGTCCATCTGTATCCCAGAACTTGGTCACCATGCTACTTGACGGATCTACACGCTTCAGTCCTTTGTTTGCCCAATCAGCTACCATCAGACTGCCATCACTGAGATGACAGCAACCACTGCTGGCACATGCATTCTTATCCTCTTGTATCCTGACATTGATGCGTTTCTTTTCTGGTCTCACAAATGGCTTATCTCCCCGTTTCTCCACTGGTCTCTCTACTTGACGGTCTGCTGGGCTCCTTACTATTTCTTGTACAGCACCCTGTGAGCTGATATCTTGTGCCATTGTGCTGACTTCCTTAACAAGGGAACTGAAACAGCTCAGGGAGTCAAATATCTTCATTTCAGTCATGAAGTCGAATTGGTGTCCCTTTATTAGTCTGTCCGACTCCTTATAAAGAGCATCAACTTTTGGAGCAATTGTCTGACCCTTCTTTTTAAGGACAAACGTGTTGGCTTTCCACTCTTTTGACTTTATAATTTTGTCTAAACACTGGGTTATTTCGTCTTTAGTTAAAGCACACGCCTGTCGGTGTTGTCTGGCGACAGCAAGAAGCTCTTCTTGTTTACTTTTGATATCCTTCTTACTATTTTCTTTTAGCTCCTCGATTCGTAACAAGAGTTCCTTAGCGTACACTTCCAGATCATTAAGAAAACTGTTTCCATGTTTTGTAATATTAGCCAGATGTTTATCTAATACTTTAATAGCTTTGTTTATATTGTCCAGAGCCGATTTTAACTGTGCAGGGACTGCCTGTAACTCGGGAATAGCATTGAGCTCATCTGAGGATTCCCTGATGTCTTGGGTGTCCTGACACGTCCTGAAAAGAAATGGAAAAGAAAATGTCATCGAAGTACATCGCAGCAACCCGACTGTGGTCATTATAGTAATGTGGAGTAAAATTCAAGACACATTTCTGGGCAGTTTCCATTGATATGACCCTCGTAGCTTTGTTATGATGAAATGACAGTAGCATCATGACTGGCAGATTACCGTAAGTGATAAATGTAAAGACACTGGCTGACCAAGTTTGTTGTGGTGCCCATTATACTGTAAACGACGAGTCAGGCGTAATAAAGTCCCGAGCGTTAGGAGGTTTGTTGTTTACTTATGACTGTATATATAGAATATAAATAAACATGGTCTTACTTATTCAGTGTTGAAATACATGTACTCGTAAAATCTTAACATGATGGCCCTTAATTGCTCACCTGATGACACAGGCTTTTAGTAGGCTCAAAACTGGCATCAAGTAATTAAGAGTTATTTACTTTAGAAATCTTTGGTGAAGATTAGACCATTAGTGTGGCCACTGGGTTGATAACATTTTCTAGAACTAGTAACCTACTGAATCCACATGACCCGCCTCAAAACATATGTAAGCGTTCATACTGGCAAACATTCTGGCCAAGTTTAGTGAAGATTGGGCCATGAATGTGGTCTCTCAGTGTTTTTCTAAAATGTGACCTAGTGACCTACTTTTTGACCCCACGTGACCCAATAATATACTCATCCAAGATTTCATGCAGACAAACATTCTGACCAAGTTTGATGAAGACGAATGGATAAAAACTGTGGTTCACAAGCTAAATGTTGACGAGGGGCGACGGTATCACAAAAAAATCAGGTGAGCTCAAAATAAATATCACAAAAACTTTTATAGCAAACATTATACATGCATATGTCAGATTATTGAAATAAAAATGTTGTAAAGCATAAACGTGAAAAGGCAGAACTACCATTATGATGCAGTACATAATAAAAACATTATAAAAACATGATATCCTAATCTTCACCCCATAGGGCATAATTATATAATTTATACATGACTACTGTCAAAAAACACAATAGCTTGAACCGAAGTTTTGCTGATACCTAAGAGTAAAACAACAGGATATATAGAGACAAGAAGAAAACGTCGATATGTGATAATAGAAATCAGAATACTTTTGGAAAGAAAATATCTGGTTGATAACAGTTTTCATTAAAAATAAATAAATACTTGTACTGGGGGCGGGGGATGGGGGATTTTGTGGGGGGTGTCCACCCTTACACACCCCACCTCTGAAGACATTTTTGTTGGGGCATGGTTTTTGCACTTATTAATCCTGTTACATTTAGATTAACAATTCTGGGTAATGTGGATGAAATCCCTTCATTAGTTAGGTCTCCTGGCAATACACTGTGGTTAGGTCCCCTGGCAACACGCTGTTGTTAGGTCTCCTGGTAACAAGCTGTGGTTGGGTCTGCTAGCAACATGCTGTGGTTAGGTCTCCTGGCAACAAGCTGTTGTTAGGTCTCCTGGCAACATGCTGTGGTTAGGTCTCCTGGCAACAAGCTGTCGTTAGGTCTCCAGATAATCTGCTGTGGTAAGACCTCATGACAACAAGCTGTGGTTAGGTCTCCTGGCAACAACATATGGTTAGGTCTCCAGATAACACGATGTGGTTAGTTCTCCTGATAAAATTCTGTGGTTAGGTCTCCTGGCAACACACTGTGGTTAGGTCTACTGACAAGATGCTGTGGTTAGGTCTCCTGGCAACACGCTGTGGTTAGGTCTCCTGATAACACGATGTGGTTAGGTCTCCTGATAACATGCTGTGATTAGGTCTCCTGATAACCCGATGTGGTTAGGTCTGAGGACAACCCACAGTGGTTAGGTCTCCTGATAACCCGATGTGGTTAGGTCTCCTAGCAACAAGGTGTGGTTAGATCTCCTGATAACCAGATGTGGTTAGGTCTCCTGATAACCCGATGTGGTTAGGTCTCCTGATAGCCCGCTATGGTTAGGTCTCCTGATAACCCGATGTGGTTAGGTCTGAAGATAACCTGCTTTGGTTAGGTCTCCTGATCACCCACTGTGGTTAGGTCTCCTGATAACCTGCTGTGGTTAGGTCTCCTGATAACCCGCTATGGTCAGGTCTCCTGATAACCCACCTTTGTTAGGTCTCCTGATAACCCGGTGTGGTTAGGTCTCCTGATAACCCGCTGTGGTTAGGTCTTCTGATAACCCACTGTGGTTAGGTCTCCTGATAACCCACTGTAGTCAGGTCTCCTGACAACCTGCTGTGGTTAGGTCTCAAGACAACCTGCTATGGTTAGGTCTGAAGACAACCTGCTGTGGTTAGGTCTCCTGACAACATGATGTGGTTAAGTCTCCTGATAACCTGCTGTGGTTAGTTCTGAAGACAACATGCTGTGGTTGGTTCTGAAGACAACCTGCTGTGGTTAGGACTCCTTACAACCTGCTGTGATTAGTTCTGAAGACAACTTGATGTGGTTAGGCCTCAAGATAACCTGCTGTGGTTAGGTCTGAAGACAACCCGCTGTGGTTAGGTCTGAAAACAACATGCTGTGGTTCGGTCTGAAGACAACATGCCGTGGTTGGGTCTGAAGACAATCTGCTGTGGTTAGATCGGAAGACAACCTGCTGTGGTTAGGTCTGAAGACAACTAGATGTGGTAAGGTCTGAAGACAACCTGCTGTGGTTAGCTCTGAAGACAACCTGTTATTTTTATGTCTGAAGACAACCTGCTGTGGTTAGGTCTAAAGACAGCCTGCTGTGGTTAGGTTTGAAGATAACCTGATGTGGTTAGGTCTGAAGATAACATGCTGTGGTTATGTCTGACGACAACCTGATGTGGTTGGGTCTGAATACAACCTGCTGTGGTTAGGACTTTTGACAACATGCTGTGGTTAGGTCTGAAGACAACATGCTGTGGTTGGGCCTGAAGACAACCTGCTGTGGTTAGGTCTGAAGACAACCTGATGTGGTAAGGTCTGAAGACAACCTGATGTGGTTAGGTCTGAAGACAACCTCCTGTGGTTAGGTCTGACGATAACCTGCTGTGGTTAGGTCAGAAGACAACCTGCTGTGGTTAGTTCTCCTGACAACCTGATGTGGTAAGGTCTGAAGACAACATGCTGTGGTTGGGTCTGAAGAGAACCTGCTGTGGTAAGGTCTCCTGACAACATGCTGTGGTAAGGTCTGAAGACAACATGCCGTGGTTGGGTCTGAAGACAATATGCTGTGGTTAGGTCTTTTGACAACATGATGTGGTTAGGTCTGAAGATAACCTGCTGTGGTTAGGTCTGAAGATAACATGCTGTGGTTAGGTCTGAAGACAACCTGATGTGGTTAGGACTCCTGACAACCTGTTGTGATTAGTTCTGAAGACAACCTGATGTGGTTAGGCCTGAAGTTATTCTGCTGTGGTTAGGTCTAAAGATAACATGCCGTGGTTGGGTCTGAAGACAATCTGCTGTGTTTAGATCGGAAGACAACCTGCTGTGGTTAGGTCTGAAGACAACTTGCTGAGGTTAGGTCTGAAAACAACCTGTTGTGGTTAGGTCTGAAGACAACCTGCTATTGTTAGTTCTGAAGACCACCTGCTGTGGTTAGGTCTAAAGACAGCATGCTGTGGTTAGGTCTGAAGATAACCTGATGTGGTTAGGTCTGACGATAACCTGCTGTGGTTAGGACTCCTGACTACCTGCTGTGGTTAGTTCTAAAGACAACATGCTGTGGTTGGATCTGAAAACAACCTGCTGGGGTTAGGACTCCTGACAACCTGATGTGATTAGTCCTGAAGACAACCTGATGTATGTGGTTAGGCCTGAAGACAACATGCTGTGGTTAGGTCTAAAGATAACCCGCTGTGGTTAGGTCTGAAGACAACCCGCTGTGGTAAGGTCTGAATACATCATGCTGTGGTTAGGTCTGAAGACAAGATGCCGTGGTTGGGTCTGAAGACAATCTGCTGTGGTTAGATCGGAAGACAACCTGATGTGGTTAGATCTGAAGACAAATTGCTGCGGTTAGGTCTGAAGACAACCTGCTGTGGTTAGGTCTGAAGACAACCTGCTGTTGTTAGGTCTGAATACAACCTGCTGTGGTTAGGTCTAAAGACAACATGCTGTGGTTAGGTCTGAAGATAACCTGCTGTGTTTAGGTCTGAGTATAACATGATGTGGTAAGGTCTCCTGATAACCCAATGTGGTTAGGTCTGAGGACAACCCACAATGGTTAGGTCTCCTGATAACCCGATGTGGTTAGGTCTCCTAGCAAGAAGGTGTGGTTAGATCTCCTGATAACCAGATGTGGTTAGGCCTCCTGACAACAAGCTGTAGTTAGGTCTCCTGATAACACGCTGTGGTTAGGTCTCTTGATAATATGTTGTGGTTAGGTTTCTTGATAACCCACTGTGGTTAAGTCTCCTGACATTACGCTGTTGTTAGGTCTCCTGATAACCTGCTGTGGTTAGGTCTGAAGATAACCTCCTGTGGGTATGTCTCTAGATAATCTGCTGTGATAACATCTCCTGACAATATGCTGTGGTTATGTCTCCTAATAACCCTGCTGTGGTGTGGTCTCCTGATAACTTGCTGTGTTTAGGTATCATGATAATCTGCTGTTGTAACATCTCCTGACAACATGCTGTGGGTAGGTCTCCTTATAACCCGCTGTGGTTACGTCTCCTGATAACCCACTGTGGTTAGGTCTCCTGACATCACGCTGTGGTTAGGTCTCTTGATAACCCACTGTGGTTAGGTCTCCTGACAACCCGATGTGGTAAGGTCTTCTGACAACCTGCTGTGGTTAGGTCTCTTGATAACCCACTGTGGTTAGGTCTCCTGATAACCCGATGTGGTTAGGTCTCCTGACAACATGCTGTGGTTAGGTCTCCTGTCAACACGCTGTGGTTAGCTCTAAAGATAACCTGCTGTGGTTAGGTCTGAAGACAACCCGCTGTGGTTAGGTCTGAAGACAACATGCTGTGGTTAGGTCTAAAGACAACATGTCGTTGTTGGGTCTGAAGATAATCTGCTGTGGTTAGGTCGGAAGACAACCTGCTGTGGTAAGGTCTGAAGACAACTTGCTGTGATTAGGTCTGAAGACAACATGCTGTGGTTTTGTCTGAATACAACCTGCTGTGGTTAGGTCTGAAGACAACCTGTTGTGGTTAGGTCTGAATACAACCTGCTGTGGTTAGGTCTGAAGACAACCAGCTGTGGTTGGGTCTGAATACAACCTGCTGTGGTTAAGTCTTCTGACAACATGCTCTGGTTAGGTCTGAAGACAACCTGCTATGGTGAGGTCTCCTGACAACATGCTTTGGTTGGGTCAGAAGACAACCTGCTGTGGTTAGGTCGGAAGACAACATGCTGTGGTTGGGACTGAAGACAACCTGCTATGGTTATGTCTCCTGACAACCTGCTGTGGTGAGGTCTCCTGACAACATGCTGTGGTTAGGTCTGAAGACAACATGCTTTGGTTGGGTCTAAAGACAACCTGCTGTCGTTAGATCTGACAACCTGCTGTGGTTAGGTCTAAAGACAATATGCTGTGGTTAGGTATCCTGACAATATGCTGTGGTTAGGTCTGAAGATGACATGCTGTGGTTAGGTCTGAAGATAACCTGCTGTGGTTAGGTCTCCTGACGACCTGCTGTGGGTAGGTCTGTAGACAACATGCTGTGGTTAGGTCTGAAGACAACCTGCTGTAGTTAGATCTGAGGACAACCTGGTATTGTTAGGTCTGAATATGACTTGCTGTGGTTAGGTCTGAAGACAGCATGCTGTGGTTAGGTCTGAAGACAACCTGCTGTGGTTAGGTCTGAAGCTAACTTCCTGTGGTTAGGTCTCCTGACAACCTGCTGTGGTTAGGTCTGAAGACAACATGCTGTGGTTGGGTCTGAAGACAACATGATGTGGTAAGGTCTCCTGACAACACGTTGTGGTTAGGTCTCTTGATACCCCACTGTGGTTAGGTCTCCTGATAACCCGATGTGGTAAGGTCTCCTGACAACATGCTGTGGTTAGGTCTCCTGACAACCTGCTGTGGTTAGGTCTCCTGACAACACGCTGTTGTTAGGTCTCCTGGTAACCCGATGTGGTTAGGTCTCCTGACAACATGCTGTGGTTAGGTCTCCTGACAACCTGCTGTGGTTAGGTCTCCTCACAACACGCTGTGGTTAGGTCTCCTGTCAACAAGCTGTGGTTAGGTCTGAAGACAACATGCTGTGGTTGGGTCTGAAGACAACATGATGTGGTTAGGTCTCCTGACAACACGTTGTGGTTAGGTCTCTTGATACCCCACTGTGGTTAGGTCTCCTGATAACCCGATGTGGTTAGGTCTCCTGACAACATGCTGTGGTTAGGTCTCCTGACAACCTGCTGTGGTTAGGTCTCCTGACAACATGCTGTGGTTAGGTCTCCTGACAACCTGCTGTGGTTAGGTCTCCTCACAACACGCTGTGGTTAGGTCTCCTGTCAACAAGCTGTGGTTAGGTCTCCTGACAACCAGCTGTGGTTATGCCTCCTGACAACAAGCTGTGGTTAAGTCTCCTGATAGCCCGCTGTGGTTAGGTCTCCAGATAATCTGCTGTGGTAAGGTCTCTTGATAATCTGCTGTGGTAACATCTCCTGACAACATGCTGTGGTTATGTCTCCTAATAACCCGCTGTGGTTAGGTCTCCTGATAACCTGACGTGGTTAGGTCTTCTGACAACCTGTTGTGGTTAGGTCTCTTCATAACCCACTGTGCTAAGGTCTCATGATAACCCACTGTGGTTATGTCTCTTGATAACACACTGTGGTTAGGTCTCCTGATAACCCGATTTGGTTAGGTCTCCTGACAACCTGCTCTGGTTAGGTCTGAAGACAACCCACTGTGGTTAGGTCTCCTGATAACCCGCTGTGGTTAGGTCTCCTGACAACATGCTGTGGTTAGGTCTCCTGTCAACACGCTGTGGTTAGGTCTCCTGACAACATGCTGTGGTTATGTCTCCTGTCAACACGCTGTGGTTAGGTCTGAAGACAACCTGCTGTGGTTAGGTCTGCAAACAACCTGTTGTGGTTGTGTCTGAAGACAACCTGCTGTTCTTAGGTCTCCTTACAACACCCTGTGGTTAGGTCTCCTTATAACATGATGTGGTTAGGTCTCCTGACAACCTGCTGTGGTTAGGTCTGAAGACAACCTGCTGTGGTTAAGTCTCTTGATAGCACACTGTGGTTTGGTCTCCAGATAATCTGCTGTTGGTAGGTCTCCTGACAACAGGCTGTGGCTATGTCTCCTGACAACATGCTGTAGGTAGTTCCCCTGACAACAAGCTTTGGGTAAGTCTCCTGACAACCAGTCAAAGTTAAATCTCCTGACAACCTGCAGTGGGTAGTTCCCTTGACAAGCCGCTGTGGGTAGGTCTACTTACTACAACACATGGGTAAGTCTCCTGACAAGCCACTATAGGTAGGTTCCCTGACAACAAGCTACGGGTAAGTCTCCTGACAACCAGTCAAAGTTAAGTCTCCTGACAACCTGCAGTGGGTAGGTTCCCTGACAGCAAGCTATGGGTAGTTCCCGTTACAACATGCTGTTGCTGTAGGTAGGTCACCTTACAACCAGAGATGGGTGAGTCTCCTGACAACCTGCTCTGGTTAGGTTCCCTGACAACAAGCTATGGGTAGTTCCCCCTGAAAACAGGCTGTTGGTAGGTTCTCCGACAATCTGTGGGTAGGCTCCCTGACAACAAGCTGTGGGTAGGTTCCCTGACAACCAGCTGTGGGAAGGTTCACTGACAACCAGCTATGGATAGTCTTCTGACAAAAAGGTATGGTTAGGTTCCCTGACAACAGACTGTGGGTAGATCTCCTGACAATTGGATATGGGTAGGTTCCCTGACAACAAGCTGTGGGTTGGTTTCCTGTCAAAAAGCTGTGGGTAGGCTCCCTAACCACCAGCTGTGGGTAGTCGTCTGATAAAAGGCTGTGGAGTGGTTCCCTGGCAACAAGCTGTGGGTAGGTTCCCTGGCAACAAGCTGTGGGTTGGCTCCCTGACAGCAGACTGTGGGTAGGTTCTCTGACAACAAGCTGTGGGTAGGTTCCCTAACAAACAAGCTGTGGGTAGGTTCCCTGACAACCAGCTATGGGTAGTCTTCTGACAAGAAGCAATGGGTAGGTTCCCTGACAGCAGGCTGTGGGTAGGTTCCCTGACAACAAGCTATGGGTAGTCGTCTGACAAGAAGCAATGGGTAGGTTCCCTCACAACAGGCTGTGGGTAGATCTTCTGACAACAAGCTGTGGGTAGGTCCCCTGACAACAAACTGTGAGCAGGTCCCCTAACAACAGGCTGTGGGTAGATCCCCTGACAACAAGCTGTGGATGGTTCCCTGACAACAGGCTGTGGGTTGGTTCCCTGACAACAAGCTGTGGGTAGGTTCCCTAACAAACAAGCTGTGGGTATGTTCCCTGACAACCAGCTATGGGTAGTCTTCTGACAAGAAGCAATGGGTAGGTTCCCTGACAACAGGCTGTGGGTAGATCTTCTGACAACAAGCTGTGGGTAGATCCCCTGTCAACAGGCTGTGGGCAGGTCCCCTGACAACAAGCTGTGGTCAGATCCCCTGACATCAGGCTGTGGGTAGGTCTCTCAACCTTTTGTGGGTAGGTTCCATGACAACCAGCTGTGAAAACAGGCTGTGGGTAGGTTCCCTGACAAGAAGTTGTGGGTTGGTTCCCTGACAAAAAGCTGTGGGTAGATTCTCTGACAACCAGCTGTGTGTAATCTTCTGACAAAAGGCTGTGGAGTGGTTCCCTGGCAACAAGCTGTGGTCAGGTTCCCTGGCAACCAGCTGTGTGTAGTCTTCTAACAACAGGTTGTGGGTCGGTATCCTGACAACAGGCTGTTGATAGTTTACCTGACAACAAGCAGTGGAAAGATTCCATGACTGCAAGATGTGGGTAGGTTCCCTAAAACCCAGCTGTGTGGAGTCTTCTGACAACAGGTTGTGGGTTGTTACCCTGACAACAAGCTGTGGGTACGTTCCCTGACAACAAGCGGTGGGTAGGTCTCCTCTCAACCCGCTGTGGGTAGGTTCCCTGACAACAGGATGTGGGTAGGTCTCCTGGCAACCAGCTTTGTGTAGGTCTCCTGACAACAGGCTGTGGGAAGTTCACCTGACAACAGGTTGTGGGTAGTTTCCTGACAATGAGCTTTGTGTCGTCTTTTGACAAAAGACTGTGGGTAGGTTCCCTGAGAACCTGCTGTGGTTAGGTTCCCTGGTTGCAAGATGTGGGTAGGTTCCCTGACAACAAGATGTGTGTAGTCTCCTGACAACAGACTGTGGGTAGGTCACCTGACAACAGACTGGGTAGTCTCCTGACAACAGGCTGTGGGTAGGTTCCCTGACAATGAGCAATGTGTAGTCTTCTGACGTAAGGCTGTGGGTAGGTTCTCTGAGAACCTGCTGTGGGTAGGTTACCTGACAACAAGCTGTGGGAAGTTTCCCTGACTGGAAGATGTGGGTCGGTTCCCTGACAACCAGCTGTGTGAAGTCTCCTGACAACAGGCTGTAGGTAGGTCTCCTGACAACAGGCTGTGGGTAGGTTCCCTGACTATGAGCACTGTGTAGTCTTCTGACAAAAGGCTGTGGGTAGGTTCCCTGAGAACCTGCTGTCTGTAGTTTCCCTGACAACAAGCTGTGGGTAGGTTCCCTGACTGCAAGATGTAGGTAGGTTCCCTGACAACCAGCCGTGTGTAGTATCCTGACAACAAGCTGTGGGTAGGTTCCCTGACAACAAGCTGTGGGTCGGTTCCCTGACTGCAAGATGTGGGTAGGTACCTTGACAACCAGCTGTGTGTTTTCTTCTGACAACAGGTTGTGGGTAGGTCTCCTGACAACAGGCTGTGGGTAGGTCTCCTGACAACAGGCTGTGGGTAGGTCTTCTTCCAACAGGCTGTGGGTAAGTCTCCTGACAACAAGCTGTGGGTAGGTCTACTGACAACAAGCTGTGGGTAGGTTCCCTGACTACCAGCTGTGTGTAGGTCTCCTCTCAACAAGCTGTGGGTAGGTTATGTGACAACCAGCTGTGGGTAGGTTCCCTGACAACCAGCTGTGGGTAGGTTCCCTGACAACAAGCTGTGGGTAAGTTCCCTGCCAACAAGCTGTGGGTAGGTTCCCTGACAACATGTTGTGGGTAGGTCTCCTGACAAAATGCTGTGGGTAGATCACTTGCAGTCATGTTTTTGATGAATGGAAATTCTTTGAACAATCTTAAATCAATGAACATATATATCAAATATCAAGGCTCTTGATCTTGTAGTTTTTTTAAAGATTTTCTACGTTTTCCTATATGACAAATGGCCACAGCCTTGACCGGCACGTTTTTGACGGATTCAGATTCTTAAACAAGCTTGATACAAGACCACCCAAGGAACGTGTAAACTACAAATCAAGGCATAAGCTCTTGTATTTTCTGGCACAAGGAGTGTCTTAGTTTTCTAAAACAGCTATACATGAAAATTGAACCCCACATCGTGTGGCCATGTTTTTGGAAGGATTTAGACTCTTTGAACAATTTTAAACAAGATCCCTAAAGGGGCATATATAACAACCATCAAGGCTAAAGTACATGTATACCAAATATCAAAGCTCAACCTCTTGTGGTTTTTGAGAAAAGGTTATCTTAAGTAACCATGTAGGGAAAAATGCCACACCTCTGGTGGCCTTTTTTTCACTGATCAAAATTCTTTGAATCCCTTGGTACAGGCCAACCCAAGGAACATGTCTGCAAAACATCAAGGCTCTAGCTCTTGTAATTTCTGACAAGAAGATTTCTTGTAAATTTTCTAAATAGTCATAACATCAAGGCTCTAGCTCTTGTAGTTTCTGACAAGAAGAACTTCTAACTTTCTCTATACAGCAATATATAAAAAGGGGCACACCTTTGGAAGCCATGTTTTTGACAAATCAGAATTCTTTAAAAATTACTTGTGTTCCCCATGCCTGCTGAAGCTTCTGAGAAAGTTTAGTTGAATTTGGCCCAGCAGTTTCAGAGGTGATGATGTTTAAAGACTGTTGATGGATGCATGACACCAGACACTGGTCGATCACAATATCTCAACCTGAGCATAAAATCAGGTGAGCTCAAACTCAATTAATTGTTGTTGCTTGAAATTCACAATTTATTTGGTATTGCAACTTTACTTCTTTTTCACAATTTAGATGATTTGACAATGTGAAAATTAACATTTAGGAGATGATCTATCGAGACCCGTTTACAAAAGGGTGAAAACAGCGCTGTACCCACTTTATTGGTTAAAACCAGTACCTAGGTAAAAACTAGCTAATGCATAGTCTTGCTCAAGGAATATTATCGCTGTTGGCCATTCGAGGACGAATCCAGGACCTTCCAGTCCAAGGTCTAACATTTAAGCTGGACTGCAGGACTACAGTCAATCAGTTAATAGTGGTACCTTGAGCGAACTGGACTATGATAATCTAGTGAAGGAGTTTAAGAAGACAAATAGAGACATACAAGATTTAAAATAACGGCAATTATACATCTTGTATGTTTATTACAAGGCCACTCCTATTTAAAAAACAAACAAACAATGAACATGCACATTCCCCACCCCCTCCCCATTAAAAATACACAGTAGAATGTTCCCCTTCTCATTTCTCAAAGGCCCCCGGTCCATACCCCTTTTTCAGAAAAAAAAAATCTGGTATCATAGTACAGGATCGACTTTACTTAGTATCACTATATACTGATTTACTAAACAGCACTAATGTGGTTTAAGTAAGATCTGCTCACCAGACGCAATAGCTCAGGTGGTAGAGCGTCGGCATGCAGATCGGGAGGTCTTGGGTTCAAACCCCGGCCGTGTCAAACCAAAGACTTTAAAGGTGGTAGTGGTGGCTTCCCTCCCTAATGTTCGAGGCTAAGGGGACAGCATTAGGCCTGACTCGTCAGTGTCAGTATAATGGAATGGCCGGGTTCAGTCCCTGGGCACCTCATAAGTGCCCCTGTGAAATAATGATAGAAATGTCGCTGCACAGTATCGGCATAAAGGCTGGCAAATCCCAATCCCAAGATCTGATCACAATTTATGACTGATTATTCAGCTTTTAAATGGAAGTATGGTCTGTGACTGAACCTTAAGTTATTTTACATTATGTTAACGGTGGTATTCAACAGTTTGCACAATGTTTGTTCTCCCAGGCTACCAAATAAATTATTGTTACCTGAAAAGATCCCACAATATGGTATTCATTGGTAGTATATATCCAAGTTTCACAGTGAAATAATAAAGGATAAAGCCCTGATTGTCATTACAAAAATGTATTTCTTTCTTTTTTAAACTATAAAAATCCCTTGTGACCACTAACTTTTGAGGTCATGTTTTCCTGATCATCCTGTTAACCAGTTCTGACATTTAAGCTGAACCCCCATCAACCTTATTTATAGGTTTTGAAAGTATGGTCATGTACATCGATGTATTTCATGAGTATTGACTAACAATTAGGTCACGTTTAAAACAGCATTTGTCTAAACTAGAGTAAGTTTATGCCGCAACTGGGCACAAATTCCTTAGAATTGGGTAAAGGTGTTGATTCATGCATGAGATACAGACAAACTTTTGGAAACCACCTTTAAGGTAAGATAACTGACCTGTGATCCAAGAGGCGACATTTTTTACACAGCAGTTCATCGTGCCGGCGACAGTAAAACGTTATTAATTCATCAGCATGTTTTCCACATTTCTCAGTCAGCACATTTTTGTTGTCTCCTTGTCCTTTCACTACATTGTGGTTTTCATACCAATCATTATGAGATCCTAAGCATAGTGTACACAAATGTGTATTGCAGTCATAGCAGTAATAATCTGCAATCTGGTCTTTTTTCTTCTTGGCACATTTGGAGCACTTAGCATCTTTATGTTCATCCGACAACTTCACTGCATCAATGGCAATTGCCATATTTACTACCTGGCACAAGATTTCGAATGGTATGTACGCTGAAGTCGGTGCTGCATGAACAAGAGGTATGTGTTGCTGGGCGACTAATCAACATCAGACTATTCTACCACAGCTGAAAAATTTAAGGCGACGAATCGACCCCAATAAAGTTATATTACTATATGTTGTTAAATGTATTTCTGTTGTAAAAGATGAACTTTGTATAAAATCGAGTTTTGAGACTCTTTTGAAGTGTGTGCATTTATTAAGGATTGAATTGATGAAGTAAAGATTGTCAAAATGTAGTAATGTGGAACAAAAGAGGCATGACTAAACATAATTGTAAAATTATAGTATTTTCTAGTGTCAAAAAACTAAATGAAGTGTTATAGTGATTGTGCAGTTAGCTTGAAATGGTTATTTAAAATGGGTAATTAAGTCATCAAATAACAAAAAAAAACAACATATTTATGTATTGTTGGTTGTCGTTAATGGGTTTTCACAATTGTTACACAATTAGATAATGATTGGTTATGCTCTTTCTATGAAGTTGACTGGATAATAACAAAATCACAACTGATGCTAACCTTTAGACTGCCTGTCCAGGAGGTAGAATTCAACCCTCCAATCAAAACCCGATGGTTATGGTTAAAATATGTGTAAATAATACTGAAATGACATAAAATATACAAGTCTGATTATAATGGGTTTTATGTAAGAACTTGTTGTTAAAATGGATACCACATACAGATATCCACCTGTTTAAAATAACTTTACACTCTGATAAGATTAAGAAACCAAGCTGTTATAGGAAAGAAATTAGCTGATTTCACGCACGACTTGCAATACATTAAGCACAGTGGGTAAAAAGCTGTAAAGCGTTTGTTATCTTATCCTCCAAAAAAGAAAATATTGACTTGGCTTGGGCCACAAGTGGATCCTGCACACAATTTGCCACAACCAACCCGGAAGATGTCGCACCCAAAGTCAAGATGTAACACTCGATCTTGCCGAAAATGCTGGCTGCTAGAAGGTCACTTTGAATTGTTCTAACACAACCACAGGCACTCGATGTTACTTCAGGGTATTTATGTTAAAGTTACGGCGAAGAAATATTATATAATTAAATTACACTTCTACGCCTACTGATTCGCCATTTTTTGTTTAAAACACAGAAGTGGCTGGCTGCCTCGGAATGACTAATTACCGGTGTCACGGTCTCATATCAATCGTACCTACTCGGCGATCTCCGGCAAGCTTCGGATATATGCCTCGTATGTAATTGTAGGAATACACCAGTTGGTGATTTGCCCCGGCGAATAACTTCTCATTGCATTATGTAAACAAAGATGGCTGACTTTTCAAAGTTCATGCAGTACGCTTTAGATATGATAGAGATTCAACACTCCTTGGAAGAAGAGCAGATTGCTTCGTTGAAGAATATTTTTAACTTAGTTGATACTGTATGTATATTACCAACAGGATTTGGTAAAAGTGTAATATTCCAGTTATTACCCTGCATGCATTTGGATCACGCTTCGGTGATGTCTATATCCGAAGCTTGCCGGAGACCGCCGAGTTGGTACGATTGCCATTTTGGATGTAGTTCGTCAATATGGCGGCGACAGCATTTTTTATCACAGCATCTTAAGTAAATGGCTAATATGTAGGGATATATGTTCATGTATATGATAGAGATAGAAAGCTGGGCCTGGTAGAAACATCAGGCCATTAATAAATGGGCTTATATTTCCACCCGGGCACATGTTTCAATATTAAATAAACGAAACATAACTGGGTATAAATATAGATATAGAAAGACCGGCCCTACATAAACATCAGACCGTGTATATATGGGCTAAAAATTCCACCCAGGCACATATTTCCATCTCAAGTAAAAGGGTAATTTTTATGTAAACATGTTTATGGTAGAAAGAGAAAGACTGGTCGGATAGAAGCATCAGCCCCTAAATAAAAGAGCTTATATTTCCTCCCGGGCACATGTTTCCATATTAAGTAAACGAAAAACAAACAAACTTGGTATAAATATAGACATAGGCTAAAGAAACATCAGACCGTGTATATGTAAGTTTATATTTCCTCCTTTCCATTTTAAGTAAACGTGTAATATTATATGAATACATGTATTTGGTAGAGAGATAAAGATTGGTCTGATAGAAACATCAGCTCGTGTATAAATGATATTATATTTCCACCCAGGCACTAATTTCTATCACACATTTCCATCTTAAGTCAACGTCTAATATTTATGTATGCATGTATCTGGTAGATAGAGAAAGATTGGTCAGATAGAAACAGCCCGTGTAAATATGGGCTTATAATTCCACCCAGGCACACATTTCCATCTTAAGTAAAAGTGTAATTTTTATGTATGAATGTATCTGGTAGATAGAGAAAGAGTGGTCTGATAGAAACATCAGCCCACGTATATATGGACTTATATTTCCACCCAGGCACACATTTCTATCACACATTTCCATCTTAATTAAAAGTGTAATATTTATGTATGCGTGTATCTGGAAGATAGAGAAAAATTGGTCTGATAGAAACAGCCCGTGTATATATGGACTTATAATTCCACCCAGGCACACATTTCCATCTTAAGTAAAAGTGTAATATTTATGTATATACATGTTTGTATATGGTAGAGGGAGAATACGCAGCTGAGTACTCATTGTTCCAATAAAATGAAAGTATAAAAGATTAAATCTTTAACAAAAATCTTACTCTAGTTTGGGTAAAGTGTATATTTATTGCGATCAACTAGTTCCCCTATTTGCACTATGGAAAATTACGTAAAATCTAAATTGATTTAGTAACCTTTTTGGAACGGAAAAACTTTTCAACTAATATATTCAGATTGGAAGTTCTCAGGTAATTCCACCTGCAGACGATCACACCTCACTAGTATCTGGTGGAGGGATGATAACAGACTTGCATGTTTACTGCATTTAATTGACAGACAAAGCACTCAGTTTTGTGGTTAGGATGACATACTTGTCGCTACTTCATAGGCACTAAGACTTTGTTTAGTTACGGAACTTACTGAATATGATCAGAGATAAAATTCTTGACTAAATTTCCCTTGGTTTCCCATTGCTTTATATCAATTTGACTTATTCCATTTAGCAGTTGCAATTTCCCAGATTTGGCTTGAATTTGTTTTCTTCATATCGTGACATTTGCTTAAAGGCTCTGTGAAAAAAGTACGTCCTCATAAAACAATTTAGTTCTTTTTTAAATAAATGGCATGGATTAAATTTTACATAAATGTTCATAATAGGCGCTTGTGTTTGGGTATCTTCTTTATTGGAAATAAAGAGGTACATGTCTATCATAATTAAATGCATTTCATGTTTCAATATTTAAACATCTGTAACATAATATTGCACTTAAAATCTAGTTATGATGTCTTGATGCCGAAACCTACCCATTAACCCCCAAGTACGATATATTAACAAACTTTCGCTTTTTGACACCCACCACTTTCCGCCCTAACGGCCATGCGTACAATATCTTGCCTAGCTACGCCCCTGAGTTGAATGGCCTGTGACATGATCATAAAACTGCCAACACGTGCTTTTCACTGCTATACAGATATCCGTTAATGGGTGGGCAGGAGAATGTCACTTGTCAGTATAATGTTCTTTTGTTTGTATTTTTGTAACTAAAAGATGCCTGATCTATATTTACTGAATTGATGTTATTAAATATATCTAAATTTTATAAAACTAAAACGCATTTGTAATTGATGACAATGTTCAGCAAAACGCCATAAGTAGAAAGAATAATAAAGCGAATACAAGAGATGCACATGTTCATCACATAATCTCCCAATTTTTACTCTGTAGTACATAACCTTAAAATTAACAAATGAAATAGATACAAAACAATATATCATGTATCACGTTTAACTGACACCAAAGAGAAATCACAACCTATAGTAATTATATTATATGCAGTGACAAAATAAACAACATTCTCAGACAAATATTTATATTTTGTCATTGTCTTTATGTCATGTGCAACAAGTGTGCACACGTGGGGAAATCTCATTACCTGATTGGCCTGTCAGCAATTACCTGAGGAAGCGTCAAGTCTATTAATTAAAATGTTATTTTAATTAGGCTGTTAATTAAAATAAGCCACAGGCATTCGCATATTTTTTCCTTACACATCGTAAAATAGTTTTTAATTAGAAATAAGTCTAATTAGGCTATTCATTAAATTGGTTTATTTATTTGGTTTATTCAGAATAGCATGTATTTACGTTATTGAGTAAGAGCCTATGTACACGTGTTCAAGTCTTAGTTTGTATCATATAATCTGCGGTTTTCAGGCCAATTTTATACCTAATAGAGAAAAAATTAAAATAATAGTTACAGTACTTTTGAGTTTCATATAGCTTGTAATTGTTGTAAATAGGTATTGGCGACAAAATGAAATAGCTTTATATGAATTAAATTGAAATCGATATTTTTTATGAATATGCACCTGTCTCTTCTTTTGCAATTGCTATAGTTTTAGGTAAACATGTAATTAGACCTTTTACGGCAGTAAAAGAATGGAAATGGATATAGCGGTACAAGAATGAAAATGGATACGGCAGTAAAAGAATGGAAATTGATACGACAGTAAAAGAAAAGAAATTATAGGCATTAAAAGAATTGAAATGTATACAGCAGTTAAAGAATGGAAAATGATACTACAGTACAAGAATGGAAATTAATATAGCAGTACAAACATGGATTTGAAACGGATGATTAAGAATGGAAATTTAACCACAGTACATTGATCAAAATTGATATAACAGTAAAAGAATGGAAATTGATACTGAAGTACAAGATTGGAAATTTATATGTCTGTAAAAGAATGAACATTGATATAGCAGTCCAAGAATGGAAATTGATATAGCAGTACAAGAATGGAATTAAAACGGCAGATTAAGAAAGGAAATTGATACCACAGTACAATAATGGAAATGAATATAGCAGTAAAAGAATGGAAATTTATACGACAGTACAAGAATAGAAATTGATAGTACAGTACAAGAATGGAAATTGATATAGCAGGAAAAGAATGGAAATTGAAACTGCAGTAAAATATGGAAATTGGAATTGCACATTAAGAATGGACATTGATATGCCTGTAAAAGAATGGAAATTGATACACCAGTAAAATAATGAAAATTTATATGCCTGTAAAAGAATGGAAATTGAAACTGCAGTAAAGAATGGAAATTGAAATGGCACATTAATTGCATGCCTCTAAAAGAATGGAAATTGATACAGCAGTAAAAGAATAAAAGAATGGAAATTGATACCGGAGTACAAGAATAGAAATTGATACCGGAGTACAAGAATGGAAATTGATATAGCCATGAAAGAATGGAAATTGATACACCAGTAAAAGAAAGGAAATTTATATGTCTGTAAAAGAATTGACATTGATATAGCAGTACAAGACTGGATTTGAAAAGGCAGATTAAGAATGGAAATTGATATAGCAGTAAAAGAATGGAACTTAATACCGCAGTAAAAGAATGGGATGGGATGGGATTAGCCCGCATATTTGCCGATACTGTGCAGCGACAATTATATCATAATAGCACAGCAGCACTTATGAGATGCCCAGGCACTGAACTGGGCCAGTCCATTATACTGACACCAACGAGTCAGGCGTAATGCTGTCCCCTTAGCCCCGAGCGTTAGGAGGGAAGCCACTAATACAGACTTTAAAGTCTTTGGTTTGATCCGGCCGGGGTTTGAACCCATGACTTCCCGATCTGCAAGCTGACGCTCTACCACCTGAGCTATTGCAGCTGGCCTAAAAGAATGGAACTTGATACAGCAGTACAAGAAATGGATATAGCAGAAAAATAATGGAAAGTGAAACGGCAGTAAAAGAATAGAAATTGATACAACAGTACAAGAATGGAAATTGATATAGCAGTAAAAGAATGGAAAGTGATACAGTAGTAAAAGAATGGAAATTTATATGGCATTAAAAGAATGGAAATTGATATAGCAGTACAAGAATGGAAATTGATGTAGCAGTAAAAGAATGGAAAATGAAATGGCAGATTAAGAATGGGCATTGATATGCCTGTTAAAGAAAGGCGAATGATACACAAGAAAAGGATGGAAATTTTATGTGGCACTTAAAGAAAAGAAATGGATACGGCAGTAAAAGAATGGAATTTGATGACAGTTAAGGAATGGAAATTGATACTACAGTACAAGAATGGAAATTTATACGAGAGTTAAGGAATGAAAATTGATAAACCAGCAAAAGAATGGAAATTTATATAGCAGTTAAAGGAAAAAAACTGATATAGCAGTACAAGAATGGAAACTGATACAGCAGTTAAAGAATGAAAATTGATACAGCAGTACAAGAATGGAAATTGATACAGCAGTACAAGAATGGAAATTGATACAGCAGTACAAGAATGGAAATTGATACAGCAGTTAAAGAATGCAAATTGATACAGCAGTACAAGAATGGAAATTGATACAGCAGTACAAGAATGGAAATTGATACAGCAGTACAAGAATGCAAATTGATACAGCAGTACAAGAATGCAAATTGATACAGCAGTACAAGAATGCAAATTGGTACAGCAGTACAAGAATGCAAATTGATACAGCAGTACAAGAATGCAAATTGATACAGCAGTTAAAGAACGGAATTGAAATTGACACTTCAGTAACAAAAATTATATTAATGCTGCAATAAGACAGTAAAGTAATTGAAATTGATACAGCAGTAAATGAGGGTGTAAATGATGATATAAAAAGATTTCAATCGATACAGTCATAAAATAATTGAAATTGATATGGCAGTAAGAGAACTGAAATTGCTATAGCAGTAAATAAATTGAAGCAACAGCAAATGTGGAAAAAATATTGAAATCGAAGAATTTAAATTGTTTTTTAAATTGTTTTTTGTAATACATCCCAACAACCAATTATGATCGTTATAGCAACGTCCAGCTATTTGGGTAGAGAAAGACACTGGGTAGAACCACTGGCGATGGCAGGTCAGCTGGTCACCTTCTCACCCCAAATGGGGCCCGAACTAAAGTGGCAAGATGCAAAGCAGTCAGAGGAGTTACAAAACCACAGCTCCACCTGTACCATGACTCGACCACTATGCCACTGGCGTCCCCTAATTAAATGGATATATCAGTAGCAGTGAAAACGTAATAGTGTATCATTATTACTTAACAGTACAACATAGCTTCTGATTACTCTGTTAGCATTTTTCTTTTTTTGTGTGTATGATTTGATATTGAACAGATTTCTGGTGAAGACAAACAATACTTCCACTAATCATATTTATTCAGGTAATTATAAGATCATATATTGATACATATAGCAACAATAAAAAATACTATAAGATAAAGGAAACAGCATTACAACACCTTGAAGGATTATCATGAGTTTTAAGAAAAAAGAAATTTGCTCAAAAATCTACTTCAAGGATCTGCTAGACTTTGTCCTGGGTGAATATTAGTAAAATACTTTAGATTTGTAAAACAAATTATATAACAATACGAACAGATAAAATTATACTATAGCTTAATATAAGCTACTAAAAACTTGAAAATAAGAAGTGTTTAAGAGATGTTAAGTAAAAATTGATCAATAAATATCAAATGATCAAAATAAATGTTTGATTTATTTATTGGGTTCATCACCCCTACAACAGTTTTTCAGCTATCTGAAGACAGTGTGCAATTGAAGCAGATATAAGGCTGCCTCCACTGTGTATAACATGCCACGAACAAATGGCATGATACTACACTCAGTCACATTATCCTGACAATGGGCCAACCAGTCATGGAACTACCATTATATTTGCTGGAGTGTTAGCAAGAGAGCTATACCACTACCATTTTTAACAACTTTGGTATTTCACCAGTCATGGTACGGGATCAAAACTGGGGCCTCACATAAAATAAATGAATTTATAACATGGGTAAACATATAAATGCTGCCAGAACTTATTTCCAAAATGGAACAAGAACAAACTTGACAAGGAAAAGTTACTATTTAGTGCTGACCTGGTTGCTGTATATCCAGTAAATTGGTGCATATTGTTATTGACAGTAGCCAAGTCCTCTTGTAAATTTTGAGTAAACATGGAGTCATAATTAATTTCGTAACCTTGAGGGAATACAGACTTGGTGTAAATGTGTTTAACATTTTGTAGTAATAAGGCAGGAAAGAAAACAAGTTTATGGTACTGACAATACACATGATTTGAGCTCCGGTATGTTTACCAATGAAAACAAATTCATTTTCATAAATTAAGATTTAGGTGGCATTGTTGCATCATTTGTTAAGACAAAATTCTTCTCTAATTTAGGTTCAAATATGCTTTTGATAATGTACAAGACCTAACTTGTAGTGATGGAAATTGTCAAAAAGGTTTTTGTTGGTTTTCTTTCTTATGAGTATAGTTTAAACCTATTTATTTATAGTCGATTGGGAAACAAGTTCTTTTAACTTATATTAATCCCTCTCGACTGTCCACTTCCTGGGTAGAACCAGTACTTAGGTACTGAATACCTGGAGCAATGTGCAGTAAATAGTCTTGCTCAAGGACTAACATCACGTGGTCAGTTTCGGGGTTCGAACATGTTATGAGTATAGCAGACATTAAATGCAAAAGATTTACTTGCTTAACTATTTAAAAAAAAAAAATTACATTAACGTGCTCCGGTGGTTCTAACCAGACATTTGTCTTTGGTCTACCGCCATCAAAATGGCTGAACGTCATCCAGCTGATGAAAGTATCGGTAGCAGCAGCAATATCTGACAAGGGTTACTTCGAGTCCCGTTCGTGGCAAAGGTCTTAATGTGGGAAGTTCTTCTAGTGTACGTGTGTGTTAAAAGAGCCCACAAACCAGTGAGAAAAATCTTAAATGTAAGCTGCATGCGTAAGAAACTAAAGAAAAAGTATGTATATAACACCTGATTCTCACTGAACAGTATTATGATATACATTACTGACATGAACTGCTTGGGCCTTAGTTATAACTGACATGAATTCTTTGGACCTTATTTATCACTAACATGAACTGATTGGGCCTTATTTATATCTGACATGAACTTACTGGGCCTTATACACTAACAACATGAAGTTGCGGGGCCTTTTATATTACTGACATGAAGTCATTGGCCTTATTTAATAATAATATGAACTTATTGTGCCTTATTTATTACCAACATGAGCTTATTGGGCCTATAATATCTTGCAGACACAAAGTTATTGGACCTTATATATAAGTGACATGAAGCTATTTGGCGTAATGTATCACCGGCATAAGCTTATCGGGTCGTATATGTATCGACATGAAGTTGTTATATATTACCAACATGAAGTTATTGGACCTTATTTAGTACCAAAATGAAATTATTTTACCTTTTATATTCACGACATGAACTACTTGCGCCTTATAAATTGCCAGCATGAACTTATTGGGCCTTTTATATTACCAACATGTTATTGGGCCCTATATAATACTGGCAGAATCTTGGAGCATTGTATATTACTGACATGAAGTAAATGGGCCATATATATTATTTATATTATTATATATTTATTTGGCTTTACATGTTTTCGACTTGAAGTTATTTTGGCCTTATATATTAGAGACATAAAGTTATTGGGCCTTATATATTAATGACATGAAGTTATTGGGCCTTATATGTTAGAGACATAAAGTTATTGGGCCTTATATATTAATGACATGAAGTTATTGGGCCTTATATGTTAGAGACATGAAGTTATTGGGCCTTATATATTAATGACATGAAGTTATTGGGCCTTGTATATTAATGACATTTAGTTTATTGGGCCTCATATATTAATGGCATGAAGTTATTGGGCCTTATATGTAACTGACATAGTTATTGCCCCCTTATATATCAATGGCATGAAGTTATTGGGCCTTATATATTAATGGCCTGAAGTTATTGGGCCTATATGTTACTGAAATAGTTTTGGGCCTTATATATTACAGACATGAACTGATTGAGCCTTATATCTTACCAACATGTAATTGTATATGCTATCGACATGTTATTGTGTCATTTATATAACTAAAGTTTTTGGTTGTTTTCTATAACCTACATGAACTTATTGGGCCTCTATATTACCAACATGAAGTCATTGAGCCCTATATATTACAAACGTGAACTTATATATTAACAGGATGAAGTTACTGGGCGTTTTATATTACTGACATGAAGTTATTGGCCTTATGTATTACCAATATGAACTTGTTTGGCCTTATTTATTACTGACTACAGTCATGAGATTATTTGGTCGTATAAATAGTTATAAGACCTTATATATTAACAACATAGAGTGATAAGACCTTATATATTACCAACATCAAGTTATAAGACCCAATATATTACCAACATCAAGTTATAGAACCTTCTATATTACCAACATGAAGTTATAAGGCCTTCTATATTACCAACATGAAGTTATAAGGCCTTATATATTACCAACATGAAGTTATAAGACCCTTTATATTACCAACATGAAGTTATAAAACCTAATATATTACCAACATGAAGTTTTAAGACCTTCTATATTACCAATATGAAGTTATAAGACGTTATATATTACCAACATGAAGTTATAAGACCGTATATATTACCAACATAAAGTTATAAGACCTATATATTACTAACATGAAGTTAAAAGACCATATATATTACCAACATAAAGTTATAAGACCCTATATATTACCAACATGAAGTAATAAGACTGTATATATTACCAACATAAAGTTATAAAACCTTATATATTTCTAACATGAAGTTATAAGACCCTATATATTACCAACATGAAGTTATAAGACCTTATATATTGCCAACATGAACGTATCTGTTACAGACATGAAGTTATAGAGCATTATATACCACCAGCATAAAGTTATTGGGACTTACATATAAGCTTCATGAAGTTATTGGGCCTTATATATTACTGACATGACTTTATTGAGCCTTTTTATAGTAACGACATGTTATTGGGTCTTATATATCACTGTCTTTTGGGGTTTTATATGTTACCGTCTAGAAGTTACTGGTCATTATATTCTATGGACTTGAAGATATTTGGCCTTATAAGTTACAGACATGCAGTTATTGGGCCTTATATATCACTGTCTCTTGGGGTTTTATATATTACTGATAGAAGTTATTGGTTATTATCTGCTATGGACTTGAAAATATTTGGCCTTATAAGTTACAGACATGCAGTTATTGGGCCTAATATGTTCAGCGAATATCAACCAATTTTGTGCTCAATTTATGCATGAAATTGGGGTTAGATCATGACAATAAAAACAAATATGATCAATCTAGCTCAAGGGAAGACAAAACCTGATATAATGGACAATACTATTTCTTTCTTCCACAAGTTTCAAACTTATTTTTGTGTGCAATTAATTGCATTTTATTTTCTGTTTATTGGGTTTATCGTCCGACCAAGAGTAGTTCTGTTATCTGGAGAGGGTGTCCACTTGAAGCAGATACAGTGCTGCCTTCACTGTGTATAGCATGAACACCTGGCATGATACCATACCCACTCACATTATCCTGACACCAGGCCAACCAGTCGTGGAACTATTCTTATATTTGCCTGAGCATTAGCAAGGGAACTGTACCACTACCATTTTTTACGACTTCAGTATGTCACGGCCCGGGTTTGACTCGGGACCTCCCGTACCTGGACACTCTACCGATTGCCTACCAGGTCCGGTGTACCATGATATATATAATAGTTAGTTTTCCACTTAACTTACCAAATCTCTTATTTCTACCTTATAAACTAGCAAATATTGACTTTTGTGCACTTAGCAACAAAAAAAAAAACAACACTGTGACATGTTTACAGTATTATAATTAATATAACAATAAACTATGACCCTATATAAAACAAACATTGAACAGATGGGCGCCCTGCAGAGCCTCAATTTAATGACATTTGGTTAAATGTAGTTGACAGGCAAGCAATTAGACAGGTCCACACCAGAATCGAACTGATAATTCAGTTAAGAATCGCACCCGCATGGACCTAATGCATACACTACCAGTCGTCTACAAACATTATATTTGTTTATTAATCTATTAAATCATTAATTGAATGATTTAATTCGAAAACATAAATTTGGGAATTTAAAGGTTAGATATAGCTTAACATTAATATATTAATATATTAATCTGTTAAGTTGAAACATAAAGACAGACCAGAACCCAACTATATTTTCTATAGAAAATATCAACTTCAACTTCAACTTTGTGCTGCCAAAAGTCAATACTGACTACATAAGGCAGGCGATACAACATAAATCATCATAAGGTCCTAAACTTTCATTAAGAATAATATCCAAAATTCTAGAAAGTCTTTTACAGCCTACTTCCGGGAGGAAACTCATCATCCGCTTCGTCTCACACCGGTATTTTTCTTACATCTCCCTCCAGTGGTAGGCACATAAATACGGCATTCATACAGATCTGTGCAAATATAATGTTACACACAAAAGTAAATTCATTTTCTCTATATACTTATAAAAATACATAGGATATGTAGATTAGGACCATATTTTCTTATTGTCAAACGCATTAACCATGAATTTATCCTACGATTTTCTGGATTATTCCACGTAACATAAAACAAGACAATTTTCTATAAACAAAACGTTTATTGGAACATGTACTGTTGACCAATCACACAAAGAAAACACAGCGTCTGAGACAATACGAGTAATTCAGGTATGTATAGTACGCTATAATTATCATAATTGGTCGCTGTGATGCATTTCTTAAAAAAAAGAATATTATAATAATTAAAATGATAATGATGTTAATGAGGACGACTAGAGGAGGCACAGGAGAAAATGCAGAATTCGACACCACAGACATCCCCAAAAGTGGAAGAAAGACACATTTATTTTTTGAAGGGGTTACATAAAAATAAATTCAGTTATCTTAAAGTATTAAATACACTGAGGTCGTTGGTAATAAACGCTGTTAATCAGACATGTAGAATCAAATGTAAATCGGGAGTGGTTAAAATTGAACATGTGTGTATGTGCGTGTGTGCGCGCGTATGTGTTGTGTTTGTGAGTTTGAGTGTGCGTGTGTGTTTATTTGTTTGTTTGTGCGTGCGTGCGAGCAAGTGTGTGTGTGCGTGGACGTCCCCGGATGTACTGTTGCTGAAATCAGTCCATACAGGCATTTAAAGATAACATATGTGAAATTCGCGGATATCGCTGCATGTCCCAAGTTAACCACATCGGTACGGACCACAATATACACAACTGATTTCGACATGGTATTACACAGGCGTCCCCATTTATCTTTAGTTCTTCTAAAAGACATACACACTTTTACCACCACGTCCCCGTTTATGCGCTATATATTAAACAATCACACACAGAAGCAGCATCTGTGTAGCACTATTAATCCACTGATCAAGCACTGTTGTAATATAGTAATAGTAATTGCGGTTGTTGATAGCTTTAGAATTACTTCATTACTGTTCAAATTAGGAATGTCAACGGTTAACCGGATAACCGGATATCAATTTGCTCTCCAGTTAACCGCATTAATTGTATATAACTTTGAAAAGAAATATTAATCAATTGTACGTCTGTGCTTAATTAAAGTGTTATACAAACAATTGCTGACAGCATTAATGAAATAAATCTATCATAAAATCAAAATTGGATCAACTCAATAAATAAATCAGGTAACTGAGACTAGACAAGATAGGAACTATGACATACACCATATTATCTTTAATTAAACAGGAGCAAAATATAGAAACATTTCACTCCTTCTTAAATTCGATAAACCAAAAGCAAGCTAAAACCTGTATAAAAATCAGCAGGAAGTTATTTCAAAGGGAAGTTTACATGTGTATTTGATAATGATGCACCCGAAACTAATATTTAACTTGGAGAAGGAAGAGGGAAGTATTTATTTTCCGTAAGGATGAAAAGTGCGCTATTGTTTCGTTCATGACAAGAGATTGTATTACAAGGAAACAAAAAGGAACCTTTTCAACTTGAGAGGATCTGCATACATGTTCATAGAATACTAACAATGTTCAAATGTATAAAACTGATTGTGCCCAAATCCGTAGCTTATCTGTACTCAGGCTCCATGTAAAGGTGATATCCGACAATGTTTCAATTGCAAATACATGTCACGACAAAAAACCGCTACGTTTAGGCATTTTAGAATAAAACGTATGAAATTTATTAAGTTAAGACGATTTAGTAAAGTATCAGTAGGTATAAGTATAGTATTCATAGGCAATACAACGTAAGTCATTAAATATTTCATATGAGTTTTCATCATTGTCTTATTTATTTCAAGACGATATGTGGTATCCTGCTAAATATCCTCTCTGATCTAATTTGTTATGCCATATTTGAAAAACCAAAAGAAGTTTTTAAGTAAACATTCCTCATACGTTCTCGTTACAATAAAATTATAAAATATATACTTTACAAATGTATATCAAAATAAAATAATCTCGTCCAAATCTCGTGCGTTTAGTAGATTGATCATTTTCCTTTTTGGTGGTAGATATTTCTGCGCATTGAAAGGCAGCGGGATTACATTAAATGTTTTTCCTAGCCATAGTTTTGTCCAGTGTTGTGAAAAGCATTCCATTGTGTGCATCTTCTGTTTGCCTTATTAAATGTTTCAATTCATTTGTTACCACACACCTACTTCTGAATTGAGGTATATATATCTTGGAACAGCTAGCTTAGACGACGTAGGTCTTTCTGCGCACGTAGACAGGTTTTTCCAAAATTAAAGTAGACCTGTCAACGTGCTCAGAGGTGGACTTGTGCACGTGATGTCCCTTGTAAAAGTCGTTACTTTATTTTTGAACGTAATTTAAAGGTAACTCGCCGCTGAGATGACGATCGCATTTACAGTTATATACATAAAGGTACAAAATACGATATCAAGTGCAAAATATCAGTATATGCATCGTTGATATTGAACTGGGTCTTACGGCGCACATCAACACCGCCAACAGTTAAATGGTACGTTTGGACAAAAAAAGCAACAACGTTTATACCCCAAATGGAAAATTGCTTTATTTGAAGTTTATTCTTTTTCTTTAAAGTAGCATAGACACATAATCACGAAGATATGAAAAGTCGTCAATGCATATGCAGTTATTTATGTGACAACAAATGACACGTTTACTCTTTCTGTTTTATATATAGTTATTCCATTAATTATATATACAATACGCCTTTGCAATCCAGCATAGACACCGATAAAAAGCAGACTTTCATAGTACTTCGTTCTCTAACTTTAACCTTAACTAAAATATTGTTTCTTCATATAATCTTGTGTACCCCAAAAATAAATATTCATATTCACACCACATCTTCTTCTCTCAAACCTAAAATTTTCCTAGAATTGACATTTTGAATACCATATTGTCTTTTGCATTGTTCCACATATTACTCTAGCTTTGTACCTGGGTTGAAATAAAAGTATTATCTGTCTGTCAATTAGGTCCAAAACTGACAATAATGAATGATAACACTTATCGCCTATTCAGCAAACATATAATTACTTAATCTTACATGACAAACTGACAGAATATACATTGTTAGATGTTGTTAAAGCATGGGTATTTTTCTTGTATTTTTGTAACCACTGGAAATAAAAG
This sequence comes from Sinonovacula constricta, assembly GCA_007844125.1. NCBI lineage: Eukaryota > Metazoa > Mollusca > Bivalvia > Cardiida > Solecurtidae > Sinonovacula > Sinonovacula constricta. Next base: position 34,804,147 of record CM017572.1, read on the forward strand.
AATGTTACGATTTTAGGATAAACATATATAAACTTTGTAAACAGGGTTGTAGTTTGTATTTCTCAACGAAGGCTGTAGATTTATGGAGAATAAGAACATTCTCCCGCAACCTTGAGATACGGTAAGAGCAGCTCTTCTCATTTTCAAAAAGAAATAATATTTATGCGACGAGATTATTTAAATTATGAACATTTAACTAGACTGAATAAAATACAACCGAAAACATTATGACATGTTTTTTTATTTTTTAATTTTCGCTTTGTAGCTTATTGGGAAGCATCGAGATGTTTTGCTGTTACTTGTTGCTTCAGATATGTATATCATTGTTTCAATATATCCTGCCAGAAGAAACTTAAAACTATCCCCACCCCCACCCTTCCGCTTCCTGACACACACCTGGTCCCGGAAGTACAGAGGACGTTACCAGGTCCAGCAGTGTATTGCAAGCATGACCTTATGGCAGATGACATATATCACAAGTAAAATTCTTTTTCTGGTTTTATCTTAGTGACGCCTTTGGAGCACTTTCGTTGATTCACTTGTGTGCGAAACTATTAGTTATATTACAATGTAACCTATTTTTTATTAATGTTGATGACGTACTTTGACCTATTGACTCACATTAAACTTGACTGTACAGTATTTAGTTAGATAATTATCAGTGAATGTAGGTGGTTAATTTTATGTTATGTTATTTATGGGGATTCTTTTTAAATGACCGTCATTATGCGTACTACAAAGATATATATATATATATATATATATATATATATATATATATATATATATATATCTATTTGTTGCTGTGGAGAGCGTTTTTTGTGAAACTGTTGGAAAAATCACCAGTTATGTTATTTATAGCTTAAAATGTTGATGCAAAGTGTTTTTTTTATTAAGGTAGCATATTTTGACATAATAACCCTACCTAAATTTGACTATGCGCTATTTAGTCACTTGACGATTTTTAAATATTAGCTCAGGTTTAAAAAGTGACTATTTGTGGGCGGCCACGATCCAGCTCGGTTGACTATTTGTTGCTATTGAAGCACTTTTTTTATTAACTTTATAACATTTTCGTTGAGGTCATGGAAATGTTTAGAAAGACGGTAAAATTGTAAGTACATTCTTTTAACTGATTCAAAAGGTATAGTTTGACCAATGAAACTACTGAAATTTGACCATACGCTATTTAGTCATTTGACTATTTGTCACCGTTTTTGCGTTTTCGCACATTTCGATTAGATTTTGGTCTCAAACCAACGAAATTACCCTTTTCTTATGCAAAAGAACATTTATTTATTTATAAATAAATAAATAAATATATTTATGATAAATGAAAACATGAAGACTATGCCTATATAACAGCCTTAAATCGACTATACGCTGTTTAGTCCTTTGACTATTTGTGACTATTTGTCACCGTTTTTGCGTTCTTTATGCACATTTCAGTTGAGATTCTGGTCTCAAACCAGCGAAATGACTTTCCTAATACTAAAGAACATTTACAAAAAATGAAACCATGGAGCCTTTGCCTGTATAACAGCATTTCAGCTCAGGTTCAAACAGTAACTATTTGTGAGCGGCCACGGGCCAGCTCGGTCGACTATTTGTGGCTGTTAAAGCACTATTTAGAATTAATTTTAAAACATTTTCGTTAAGGTCATGTACATGTTTATCAAGTAAATACGGTCAAATTGTAAGTACATTTTTCTAACTGATCCAAAAGGCATAGTTTGACCAATGAACCGACTGAAATTTGACTATACTCTATTTAGCCATTAATTTTGACTATTCGTAACTATTTGTCACCATTTCTTGTGCTATTTAGGCACATTTCTGATTAGATTTCGGTCTCAAACCAACAAAATCACCTTTTCCTAATGCAAAAGAACATTTACAATAAATGAAAACATGGAACATATGCCCATATAACAACCTGTAATCGACTATACACTGTTTAGTCATTCGACTTTTTGTGACTATTTGCTGTTTAGTCATACCGCATGGCGACCTTCACCTTCTACGATTTATTTTCTCACGTTGTTCGGGGAAAAACAGGCCAGTATTTTAAATTATTCTATTTAAGTTAAATTTCTTCCTATCTTGCCTGTTTATTATGTAAATGAAACGTAGGTTTTATTATAAATACTAGTATTATATTCGTAATACCTTCTTTTTGTATATAGTCAATCTTTTATATATAAAAGTGTTAAGGAGTTCTGCTCTGTTTACTTGTTCTTGTAGGAGTTATAAAATACTGTTAATGCATAGTTATTTCCATTATGGTGGCTTATTTCTTAGTTTTAACCGCATCGTGGTGGAGTTCATGGCCCTTACAAGTAAAGGTGAACCTAAATAAAAGGATTTATAGAGATGTTATGAAGTATGTATTTTCCACATTTTTTGATTATCAGACATTTTCCGTGTAGAACCACCGTCATTACTGATTTTTTTCCTTCCATTTATTTTTAGAAATAGTAGACAGGTTAATACATGGATATTATTCTTTTATTTTATCAGTTCTTTCTTTTTATCCATGTACACCTTAGAGTAGAGTAAAGAATTTTAATAATAGATGAGACAACATGATATAAGAGACAGAACAGAACAGGTCCGGGACTTAGACCAAAATTTGACAATTGAATAAAGCGTTGGTAGTCATCGGCCCTGAGAAGTAAGTTACCATAAGCCAGGAGTATATAATTTTTAAATCATTATAATGTGTTTCATTTTTTGGCTGTTTTGTAAAGTTGTGCCATGAACTCTTACACGATGCTGTCGTTTGTTGTTAATGTAAGGCACCCGGTTGTCATCGGACGGTGAACCGAGTTCGCTTTGGGTTCCTTGAAGAGGTTATCTTATCCAGGGCCCCTATCAGCCTCCCCCATCATGCACTCTCAATTTCGGATGATGCCCCCATGCGGGATGTACAATGTAATTTTAATATTTTTGTTGAAGTATATTCACCTTCTGCCGATCAGGCCCTACCAACTTCCACCAGCCCCGCATCCATATACTTGTGGTTACGGGGCTGAGGGCTGATCCGGGCAAGCCGAGCCTTAAATTGGTCTAAAGAATACATAGTATCGTATGCCCATCAGGCCCTACCAACTATCCCCGGCCCCATCTATGGACCTCTATCATCCACAGGGCCGGGGGTTGGTCCGGGCAAGCCGGGTTACGATATGTCACTAATGGGATGGGATGGGATTAGCCGGCATTTTTGCCGATACTGCGCAGCGACATTTCTATCATTACAGCACAGGGGCACTTATGAGGTGCCCAGGGACTGAACCCGGCCGGTCCATTATACTGACACCGACGAGTCAGGCGTAATGCTGTCCCCGTAGCCCCGAGCGTTAGGAGGGAAGCCACTACTACCAACTTTAAAGTCTTTGGTATGACCCGGCCGGGGTTCGAACCCACGACCTCCCGATCCGCAAGCCGACGCTCTACCATCTGAGCTATTGCGGCCGGTCTTGTCACTAATGTATTATCATGGTGTACATCCCGCAGGGGTGTTCATATTATTCTGTGTTTTGGTATAAATGGATTTACCAAAGTAGCCCTTGTTGGACGAGCCAGCTCCCCCTGTTTATAATATTTAAAGAAGAGGGATGGCTCCCCGGTTCGATTCTGGGAGGGGCTGGTATTATATCCTTTTATCCCAGACTAGAGTTTATTTATTTTATTTAAAATTAGAAAACAATAATAAGAAGGATTATCTTTTAATATGGCTTTATCATTAAATTCATTACAAGAGTTTGGTATTGTGCAATATAATAAAGGTACATGTCATATAGCTTGTACCACTAAGGGGTAACATTGCATTTTACATTGATTTTTAGTATTTTGAGAAGGCATGATGGCGGGGTGGTCGGACTTTTTTATTATTTTTTTTAATTGTTTGTTATATCGTTTTTGTTGACATCTGGGTGTTGTAAATAAATTCTCCCGGTGCCTTAAATATGGTTGTTTCTAATTGTTTTGGTGGGTAGAGGATATGTGCCTTGTTAAATACCAAATTTTCCGAAAGTAAAACATGTTCTAATTTTATCCTCTCCACCATGTGGTCCTTGCATTGTAGCAGCTGGTGTTTGTCGTCATACCGGACCCCGCACGAGGAACAATTTGGATTAAGGTTTAAGACGAATTGGCCGGTACTGCCAGGTAAAAGAGTTGTGCCCAATCTTAATCTTGTTATACTACGTTCAATCCGAAAGTTGCTTAAGTAAATTGGTGGGCGCTTTAGTAATGGTGTTTTTGACCGTCCATCATTGATTTTGTCATTAATAATTTTGCAATTTTGCAATGTTGTTCCCATTTGTTTAATAGGTTTTTTTCTTGATATTGAATAGATTTTAGTTGGTGCGAGGCCAGTATGACGACCCACATGCAGTGTGCTCAGACCGGCTTTGGCAGTGCCGTCAGCCCTTTCATTACCCGAGATCCCTACATGTGCTGGACAACATGTTAGAGTGACAGTGTGGCCTTTCTCCATACACTGGTTTGCTACAAGTTTGATTTGATTGAGGAGGTCAGGCCTAGATCTGCTTTTGGAAATAAGTGATCCTAAAGAGTCCGAAAGAATGACAGATCTTGTTTTTTTTTTTGTTTGTTTATCCAGCTCAATGCTTGTAGGATGGCATTCATTTCCGTCGTATAGATGGAAGTTTTGTCTGATATTCTTTCTGAAAAGGTTAGATCTAGTGAAGGAATGACAAAAGCGGAAGCCACCCTACCCTTTTGGGGGTCTAAACTTCCATCTGTAGCTATTTTAACCCAGTTATTGTAATTACTGTCCAAATGCTCCTGTGTTAGCGCCTTGATTTTATTAGGGCAGTCATTTTTATTGAGCAGTTTTGTAAGACTTAGGTCAATCTCGGGTTTCTTCAGGGTCCACGGTTCCACTTCGACGGGGCCGAGCGTCGCCACGCCGCTCTCTTCGACACCGCAGGCTTCAACCAGGTTTTGAATATATGCTCCAATAGGAAGGGGGCTATTTTTTACCCCTCCTTGGGGTTTTGTAATAATAGCCGGTGCTGAAGATTTGGTTTACATGGTTTTCCGGTTTGGTACGGGCCCTGGCTCAATAACTGATTTACTGATCATCCATCCGCAGACATAGGGGAGGCACCCCAGCCTCTTGTTCCAATATGCTTATGGGTGTGGATTTAAGAGCCCCTAGTGCTATCCTGAGAGCTTGATTTTGTAGGCTATCTAGCTTTTTAAGATTTGTTTTGGCTGCGATGGAGTAGATTTGACAGCCGTAGTCTATTTTGGACGTTTGAGAGACTTGTAGAGTAACAGGAGACTGTGTTTATTTGAACCAAAGTCAGTCACTTTAAACATCCTCATTAAGTTCAAGTCTCTCTGACATCTTTCAATGGTGTCTTGAATATGGCTCTTGAATGATAACCTCCTATCAAGAGTCATTCCCAGAAATTTCACCTTATCTTTAAAATTTACCTTTTCTCCCCCTAAATATATGTCAAAAATCCATCTCTGATTTAAGTCTAAAAAGTATGCCTACTGTTTTTACTTTGTTAAATTTTAAATCCCCATTTTTTACCACTCCCAAATGGCATCCAGTCCACTCTGGGCTTTTTTGGAGCGGTTTTAACGAGGAGCCTGTTAGCCATGCGCTCGAATCATCGGCGAACTGGCTCACTACTAGTCCCGTCCCCTCGACACTGCTAGGAAGATCATTTATGAGGAGAGAGAACAGAAGTGGGGAGAGTATTGAGCCCTGTGGGGTACCCCTCTTTAGGGTGTCATGTTTTGAAAGTGTGTCCCCCACTTTGACTTGAATTTTTCTATCATTTAAAAATGCTCTCAGGTACCTGTAGCAGTTGCCTGTTATACCACGATATTTAAGTTTAGTAAGATCTCCTGTATGCCATGTCAGATCAAAAGCGGCCTGTAGGTCGAGAAAAACGGCTGCAACATGCCTTTTCCTATTCCTAGCATAGATTGTGTCATGTTGCAGTCTAGAGAGTTGATCTAATGTGCTCCTACCTTTTCTAAAGCCGGATTGAAAGGGATTTAAAATGTTTTTAGATTCTAATAGATGTTCTAAACGGGTCTTAACCATCCCCTCGAGCAATTTCCCCGCATGGGATGTCAGGCTTATGTGTCTATAAGATTTTGGTTCATTTTCAGGTTTACTTTGTTTTAGTAAGGGTATAACTATGGCTTTTTTCCAGGTTTCGGGGTATGCCCCTGTCGTCCACATCGTGTTAAATAGTTTGAGCCAGAGTTCTAGCGCTTTTTTGGGCATATTTTTAAATAACACGTTCACAATTTTGTCCTTGCCCGTGGCCAAACTATTCCTTGTTCTGATTACGTCCTCAAGTTCCGAGATTGAGAAGTTATTATTGAGAGGTATGTTATTCTCTCCTGGGAGTTCAATTTTTTCTTTATTTTCTGACTCAAATTTTGCCTGGATATTCAATATTTCTATAGGGATGTTTGAGTCACTGGAGACTTCCTTATAATGAGAGACAAGTATGTTGGCTTTCTCTATAGGGGTGACTGCGGGTGTCTTATTACCTTTTCGTAGTGTTATAGGGCTATATGAATTTCCTCTAATTCTGCGGATTTTTTTCCAAAAATCAATCGAATTCGTGTTTTGATTCCTCCCAGTCTTGCCTCTTGGCATCTAATATAACCTTTGCTGTGCTTCTCTGAGCCTCCATGTACATATTATAGCTTTCTGGACATCGATTTCTCTTTAATTTATTTAGTGATTTTTTTTCGCCCCTTGACTGCATCATTACAAGTTTTGTTCCACCACGGTACAAGGCTTCTCCTATGCTTCTTTGCTTTACTGGCCGGGATACACTCCACCACGATGAATAGAAACGTTTTTGTTTAGAGCTGACATCGCATGTTTACATTGGTCGAGTGTATTTTATCAGTGTTAATTCCCAATCTGCTTTTTTGTAGTTGAATTTGGTGTCAGAATTGTTTTATTTTGGCTCTGCATACCATGTTTTTGAATTGAAGTGATGATTTGGAAGTGATCTGATCCCCAAGTATCTTACATTACTCCCCAGTCCGAAAATACCGAAAGTCTTGGACTAACTATTGTTAGGTCAAAGCACTTGGCCTACTCTGGTTGGACTGCAGTCATTTAGTAGGGCTTTACCTGTATCAGTAACCCAGTTCCAAACTACCTCCCCCTGACGGTCAGTACTGGCTGAACCCCAAGCTACATGGTGGGCATTGAAGTCGCCAGTTATGATGCTGTCCTTGTGCTCACCTGCCAAAAGTGAGTTTAATTTGTTAGTTACTTCAGGGTTCCAGCCCTTGGAGTAAAGATTGACCAGAGTTAGAGGGAATTGTTCTAAATAAAGGTTGATTACTTGCAGTTGTCACTGGGGGGGAGGGGTCACCTCCCCGTTTTCTATTGGTTGAGGTGGTAAATCAACTTCCCCTGTGGCAAGAGGGACAACCTTGGTGGTAGGCAGAGACTCTCTCCGGACAGTCCTCGACTTCGTCGGGATCTGTCTCTTAGTCGGAGTCGCTGCTGCTATCCGATAGGGATGATATTGAGATCGACTCATCCCCATCAGACAGCAGGACTACATCGTCCTCTATCACCATTTTTGTCTCTATTTCACACTCCTCTATTGGTATGAGGTGGGTGCGCACCGAACCGTCGGCTTTTTTAGGTAGGCAGCCGGGTGGTTTAACCCCCGGTCACACCTTCCTATCACCGAGGGCCGCTGAGGTCCCCCCCCCCCTGGGGCACGAAGCACAGAATCTGGAAACTGCCATGTTTTTCGTCTCCTACGTGCCTCCAGAGTTTACCTTCCGCGTCCCTCACCAGGCGGTTTATCGGCCTTCCGAGGCCCTCCACCCACCCTCCCCTGGGACTGGGTAGGGCTTTGGTTTTCCACGGGGGCCTGACCTGATGGCGGAGTGCGTGCACTGCTATATAGGTGGGAAGAGGTGGGCGGCACTTGTGTATTGGCTTTCTGCCACCCCACTCCTTCTCTCCTCATGAGCAAAGTTACTTTGGCTGCCCTTATATATGAGGGGCAGCCCCTATAGCTCGTTGTATGAGGGCCTTGACAATTAGCTGTCCTCCGCTAGTCGGCTATAGAGCAAAAGAAAAACAACTAAAATGGATGAATAAACTATCACGCTGTAAATAAGACCAAGTATTATAGTAGTAAAATAATAAAGTGTTTGCTTGTGTTTTATTATGATGATCTATGGAGACAAATTGGAATTTTGACCAAGCAAACACAACCTGAAATAAAGCCAAAGATGGGGTACTTAACTTTTCAAAAGTAAATAGAGGAGTAAGATGGCCGACGGAAGTAGATGGTACAGTTTTGTGGCATTCTATCACCAGAGGGCGTGCTACACAAGTTTCGCTTACACCTCTGTCAACGCCGGGAAAAGTAGTTCTCATACACGTGATATTCTATCGTCACATGTCGCAAAATAGTTCCCCGAAAATTTGGGTTAAAATATATCTTAAACATTGTTCTAAAAAAAATACCCATTTTCATTTTAAGTAAAATATACAGAGATCAAAATAATCTCACGAGCATTTTATTCATTATTTATATTTTGTACAAGAATCTTGTACACCGGGCGTTGACAGAGGTGTAAGCGAAACTTGTGTAGCACGCCCTCTGGTGAGAGAATGCTGCGCGCGTTATGATAAAAGAGGCCCAGATAATCTTGGTCTATTTGCAACATTATCTTTTCAAATTTCTTATGAAAAGCTCAAGGCACTGGTACAACTTTGGAGTAAATATGCCGATCTTCCGTATTAAATAATTTAAATTACCAGCCAAGAAAAATAACTGAAACAGCCTTAAAGCAATACCTTCTCAATATTTAAAAAAAGAGAATTAAAAATTGTTAAACGCCAAACTATTCGAAATTTATGGCATTGTAACGCAAAATATGCCAAGTAAACAATTATTAATCGCAATTATATGGAAATGGAAAAAAATATTATAAACTCATTTAAAGTTCCAAATGAGCAATTTCTATGATAAGAAAAAATTAATGACGTCATACAATACCATGAAGTCATGTGTGAAAAGTGCCAAAATTGAAATTAAAAAACACACACAAAAGAAATCACCGAATTTAAGAAAACAATCCAAACCAATAAAACAAAAATGTCGTATGGTTATGAGTTAAAGGTGGTATCCGACTGTTTGGTCCAAAAAGGTATTTCTCAATAACCAAAAAATCATTAGTACCTGAAAAGATCTTGAAAAATGCTGTTCATTGATGCCAACGATCTCTGTGAACAGTCAAAAATAAATCCCCAATCGTCATTGCAAACAGGTGTTTTCTATCCAAGCCACGCTGCAGAGATAGCTATGTTTAAATCTAGAAAACCACGTGACCACTTACTTTTATATAGTCATCAGGGTAACCCGCTCTGACGTCGACCTATTATATCTATTTTTAGCAAAGACCACTATCGCGATTTTTAAATAATTGGAAAGACTGAACATTTAGGGGGGTTTTTTTCGCGATTTGTACAGACTAACAATAACGTTAGTGTTTAAAATCGTCTTTATAACGACTAAAGTGTGGCTTTAATCAAAAAGTTTGACCAAATGTCCCCAAAGCAGTGGTTAGATATTGGTGCGTGTGTTTCATATAGGCAAACTGTCGGGAACAACCTTTAAATCACCCAGTAGGCATCTGTGGTGCAAAAATTGGAAATTTATGTTGAAGTTTAAATTTCAATCACCACTAAGGGTAATGAACTCAAAATAATTATAAATTAAGGCTGCAATGTGGGAGAGATTACTCGACTGTACCGGTCTGTCCGTTTTGTTGCAAGCACATAGCCCACTTACTAGGTTTTTATACAGTTGGGGTCCTGATTAAAAAATTAAATAAGTAGATATTTCGTAAATTTTCATAGTCAGGCAAAATCATCCCCCAGCTCCATTTTTCTGATGGCGAACAACCGTCATCCCTAACAAAAAATTGTGTTTCAAGAATGTCGGAGATCCTTTCTTAAGTGTATCTGAATTAAAGTCTGTTTAATGTGATTATTTAATTTACTCTGAATATAAAAAAGGCAACAAATTAAGGCTGCAAAAATTATTATGGCATTAGCGCATCTCGAACTAGGGGTCCTTGATAACTATAACGGTCGCCGACTCAACGTGTAAAGTTCACAGGTAAGTTAAAACAGGTAAGCTATTTCCCTCATAATTGTGGTCTGTGTATCGGGTTAAAACTAGGACGAAATTATTGATACAGTCCTGTCCCGATTCTACGAATGTCCATCTGACATCCCACGTGTAGTGCGCCTAACAATCAGTTAAAAATGCAAATGTTAATAATTGACCAAAGTATAAACTTACCCAGTGAAAAAAATATATAATACACTCATATAGTAATAAAGTAAAGGTAAACTGAACTCACCGCACCTTGAGCATCAACAAGAAGGCTTCATAATACTATCACTTTTAAATCACAATGAAAAGAATCTGTAACTCAAAACACAAATTGGCAGACGTTTCATTTCACAATCTTGAAAGTAAATAAAAGTTCCACATCCAACGTAGATATTACGTCAACTCCCTATAATTAGTTTCTATCTAGCCAAGTATGTTTATATGCTACTATCCTGGAACTAAATAATAGTCTACAATTTTACAGAACACATTCACATTAGTGTAACACCAAACTCAAAACACTTTATCTTGTCGCACACAACCAGTGCAGCACGTGCAGACCTTCCCTAGCTATCACAGTCACCTGACACGTTGTTCGCCATTCATTTTCGTCTGCTTTTTATATTCTGATAGATTTAGTAAGGGATTCGCTGAGAGCAAAATAAAAGTTTATGAATAGTTCTTTAATGTGAAGTTTAATGTATGTAATTAAAATATACGTTCATGTATCTTAAATATAATCGAACATGAGTGCAATACTTCCCTGGTGTTTTTGTTTAATTAAATATAATTACGGTAATCACGAGTGTATTGTCTGCAAAAGTGACAGCATTTTTATATCCGCGCTCAAATTGGACCAAGCAATTTCAAAAGATCTGGAATTAAAGTTTTGCCTTCCTGTCAGAAGTCACTTTTGGAGTGGACGCGTTCAACAATAAACCAAATATAGGGAATAGCACTCTGTAAGTCTTTTAATTTAGGTAAGGCTTGAGTTATCTACCTTGTTTCAGTAAATTGATGTCTTTCATTTCACAATCATTATAAACTTTACTTTTTGTCATTTTAATAGAAATAATGCGAAATGCTCTTCAGGTAATAGAAATTATTTGAGTCTATATAGTACGTTTTCTCATCCAAGTTTCTTACAGTGACATGAACATTAGTTTAAAAATTAAACTGGAATATTTTAAAACATTTTTATCAATAATTATTTAATTTTGATTTATAAATATATGACTTATATTAACCATTGCATTATTTTTTTCCTTTGTTACCGATTGACAAACAGTCATAACATTTTAGTTCAAGGATCACTAAGTTACCGATTGACAAACAGTCAAAACTTTTTAGTTCACAGATCACTAAGTGACCGATTGACAAACAGTCAAAACATTTTAGTTCAGAGATTCCTAAGTTACAGATTGACAAACAATCATAACATTTTAGTTCAAAGATCCCTAAGTTACCGATTGACAAACAGTCAAAACATTTTAGCTCAAAGATCACTAAGTTACCGATTGACAAACTGTCAAAACATTTTAGTTCAAAGATCACTAGGTTACCGATTGACAAACAGTCAAAACATTTTAGTTCAAAGATCCCTAAGTTACAGATTGACAAACAGTAAAAACATTTTAGTTCAAAGAACCCTTAGTTACCGATTGACAAACAGTCAAAACATTTTAGTTCAAAGATTCCTACGTTACCGATTGACAAACAGTAAAAAAAAATTAGTTCAAATATCACTAAGGTACCGATTGACAAACAGTCAAAACGTTTTAGTTCAAAGATCCCTAACAGCTTATCATATTTGTTGTTTTAAATGCAATATTTCAACCTGTTTATTATTGCATTTTTACACTCAATTTATATAAGACAATTTCCCACACAAATGTCCTACGTATATTGTTATTTTAAAATAGAAAACATCCTTCGACGTTTTTCAGTTATTTTTCTTAGTGTGAATATATTCTCTGTTTATAGAAAGTTTACATAAATATGGCAAAAGTTGTTGTGTGGGTTTTGTGTGTGTGTATGTGTGTGGTGTGTGGTGTGGTGTGTGTGTGTGTGTGTGTGAGTGCGTGCGTGCGTGTGTGTGTACGTGTGCGTGTTTGTGTGTGTGTTTTAATAGTAAACTCAAAGCGCACAAATTTAATAGGTTAAGAGCAATCACATCATTGTAGTCCTAGACATTGTGTCTAACAGAAGGAACATCATCAGAAAACATTTGTATTCCAGAGAATATCTGACTGTTGTAACCTATCTTACTTTGTGCATCATTCAACGCATCACTTGAACTCCTTTATTGACGTGTATGTTGCACAATATTTTAACATTTCATAAAGTTGACTAAAAAGAGATAACCAAAATGAAAAGAAATAAAATGCATTGTTACAAACAAGCAATGCACAATAACTCAGACAAGAAAAAAATTATTTGTTTAAAATAAATAAACACATGTTAAGCCATTTTATTTTCAGAAATAAACAACAACAAAGTCATATTTCTACAATCAAGGCGAAATCAAGAAGTATGTGGCACAGAAGATGTGCAGAAAATAAGAAAATAAAGCAATTAGCCACGCAATAGGCCCGACTTTAAAACAAACAACTGATAAGAGAAGACTGAAGCGATTCAAAGTCTTAGCATGAATAGTGTTGAAATTTGAATACAAGCAATTCTCCGGTCGCAATGTCAAATACAACTTAATTTTAAATAAACATTGATCGAATCAAAACGATTCATTTCATCGAGGAAGGATAGATCGAGAAATTCAACAAATTAGTATTTTTTAGAGATCCCAGGTACAATTAATCGTTGATCATGCAAACGCAATAGCGAGCAGTCAGTGATATTCACACCTTCGGATTTAACAACGTATTTGATGATCCGCTGACATTTCGTTCGATCGAGATCTGAGTGTAAGTTTATGTCTAACGAAACACTTCTGTACTTGCTTATAAACACGCAATGTCTGTTAGCAAGATCGCCTTGTTCTTTGCCAATGCCATTAATAACACTATTAAGATGTATAATTTGTCGATACAAGAGGAAGTGTGGATGAAATTGTTCCTGTGTGCGATGTTTAATTATTTCCTAATATATATTTCTTGACCCTGGTCGGTCATTTCTGACCGTTCCATCGCGATAACTCTTGGGCTTGCTCCATTTCATATAATGCCTCGTCACAGCATTTTTTTTCACATTTGATTAGTACCCATGTCCTGTGCATTTTTTAATTTTAATGAATATTACAATATTTATAGGACCGTGTTTTATTTTTATATTTGCTCAAAAGTGAAACCCACAAAAAATAGTAAATGATGTATAATTACGTATATTTTTTAATCTACACTTGAAGCAAATATCTACGAACGCATTATAAGGCCAGGATGAAATAACAGACGCTTCTGGCTAAAAGAATTGTTGTTGTTGTTTTGTGTTTTCGTTTTGTGTTGTTTGTTTGTGTGTTGTTGTTTTTTTTGTTGTTTTTTGTCGCTTTTTTCTGTTTAGTTTTTGGAATAAGCTTGACGGTGTTGGTGAAAAGTTCCGTACCTACTGAAGCAAAATCGCAGCTACCGCTCTTTTGACAAATCTATTGGTAGGTAATCTAATATGTATAGCAATTCTTACAGACAAGGCCAGTCGCAGTATCTCCCAAGAGATTGGATCGCTTAGCTAGTTGGTATTAGAGCTAAAGACAGCATCTATACTATCTGCAAGTAAGGATATACTGATTTCCTTTAAGGGTTAGTCATCTGGGATGAACATGAATGACCCTAATGCCCTTTGGGGCTTATTTGACCTTGAACATACTGAATTATGGCAAGATCCGTATGTAATACCTCAGAGTAAGTAGTGCAATTGCATATTCAGCCAGTTTAATTCATCTCTTTGCTTACAAAATCGCAATTCATATAATGTAACTAGCATTTGTTCAGTTATAGAATAAAATATCATAGGAAACCTTATATGAACAAAGTGGGTCATAATTATGTCGGTATCATTATCTAACTATTGAATTCTGAAGTATAGGACTGCGACAATAGCTTTAAGGATACCTGCAAAAAGACAGATTATGTATTGGCTTTTTTCATGACGATCGGCCGAACGTAAAATAATAAAATTCCTCGTTAACATTCCTTTGCTGTAGAATAATATAAACAATCATATTTCAAGTGTTCCAAAGCAATAGCTGAGTCGCCCGAGCCAATTAATCGTTGATTGGGCAAATGCAATAATGTGTAATCGGTGCATTACACACCTTCGGATTTAACAGGGCATTTGATGCCCCGATGACATCTCGTTTTAACTTGTTGTTCTCAGTTATTATAAAAATGTATTGAAATATTTTAACCCTTCAAGGCGAGCATTGGCCCACTCTGCTGCTGGATATCTTAACTTAGGATGTAAATGTTGTGTTATTTGCATGTTAATATAGAGTTAGTCCTTTATATCATAACGAACAAGAGGTTTGAAATACGTATGATTCATAATAAGAATATATGACAACGTCATTGCAACATATGTCAAACAAATGCGAAAAGGCAAAGGACAAAGGTATTCAGATGCAAGCCAAATGTAAAAGAAAGAACAAATCTGTGATGAGTCATTAAACAAAACGAACAAACACAACAGTTAATCGCCTCGTAATGGTCGTTCAGCAAAAATGGGGTGGGATGGGATTAGCCGGCATTTTTGCCGATACTGTGCAGCGACATTTCTATCAGTATAGCACAGGGGCACTTATGAGGTGCCCAGGGACAGAACCCGGACGGTCCATAATACTGACACCAATGAGTCAGGCGTAATGCGGTCCCTTTAACCACGGGCGTTAGGAGGGAAGCCACGACTAACAACTTTAAAGTCTTTGGTTTGACCCGGCCGGGGTTTGAACCCACGACCTTCCGATCCGAAAGCCGACGCTCTACTACCTGAGCTATTGGAATAGTTAAGTCTATGAACAGATGAGTAACTTATCTAAATTTGTTAAAATAATTATGGATGAATTCAATCCAAACTAGAAGGGTAGAGACAGCTTGTCACACTTAACTTTACCCTTATAACTAGAATGCAAAACATTCAAAGAGGTATTTTATCGTAAATATAAACATAGATTAAATCAATAAAAATAAATAAATAAATACTCACTGCGGTCCATGATCAGTCACAATCTTCACCTTACTGTCAATGTTAACCGTACACACATAACCAAGTAATAATAAGTAATAAATATCCCTTTGAGAATTTGTTTACACATTTTTTTTATACTCAACATTTGTAGAACTACACTCATTCACTAAGAAGCCCGGAAAATCGCAAGCTCGAGTTCTAACTCACAAACTTACACTGCAGAATGGACACTTCACATCAATTCGAACTCCTCGGCTAACTCCGTCCTCGGAAATTGATTCGTGAAATATCCGATGTGTTCCGATTGACTTCACATGCGCAAATTATAACGACCAATCGCAACACTACGAACCTTACGTACACCAAACAAGAACCTAACACAATTCTAAAGCACGTGCCAAAAAGTCAAAACTATAGCCTGTTTCAAAATAGTTCGCGTACCGTCTCCAGATAACTAAAATACTGTTGGTGGGACGATAAACCCAAGAAACAAACAAACAAAATAGTTCGCCACTACCCTTACTTAACTCCCATTATGTAATATATATCTCATCCAAATAAAAATGTGTATGTATCTACCAAGATATAATGTATTATGTATTGCATAGTCAACAATGACAACGTTGACCTGTGACTAGACTTTCACGAATTTATGTACTTGTATATTTATTTATTGTTGTAAACAATTTGAGTTTAATAAAATTTATGTTATTTTAAATTATGATAGAATTTTAGACTAGTTATTTTGTCTTTGTATAAGTTT